>CATIWM010670750.1:0-11988 GCA_949671775.1 Mallotus repandus
ATCAGCAAGAGACCTTGAAATCTTCTCGGTGTTATTCCAAGCATACATCTAAGACCCAAGATTGAACCTGCTGCAAGTCCACCCCATGCAGGGTTCCAAGCATCATCTTTCCGTCTTAAATTGGCCGAAGCGTTCTTGGTGAATTCGTATGCTCCACCCATGGCAGCTGTATCCCCAAGGCCATTAGCAGGGTTCCTTCCATTGTATACAGCATTCACATGTTCTGTGCATACCAAATACTGCAATTGTTCCTCCTGTTCGCGTGAAGATACCGAATGCACCCACGTTTTGCTTCGTGAGGGTGTTCTGGATAGTAGACAGGAAGAAGCCGGCGCCTCCAGTCACGAGCGTGGCCTTGATCGTTTCACCTACGGCATCCTTGGTTTGGTAGTAAGGAGCGTCGGCCTGCTCCTGTGCTGCCATTGTCGCGACAAGGAGGAGAGGAGAGTGTGGAGAGGTCGAGGTCGGGATTGTTTGACGTTGATGGAAGTGAGGATGTTGTTGGCTGTGCGGAAGTCCAGTTCGGAGGACGAGCGGCACCTCCCGCACCTTGCATGCTGCATCCGCAGCTACCAACATTATTTGGAGACGACAACTCTCCTTTTCTGCCTCCTACATGTCCACACTCAACCTCCATCGCGGACCGTACCCTCACAACATGCTGACAATCACATCATCATCATCAATTAGGCGGTAGTCACAGCAATCGCCTCTCCTCATGCCTCGCCGTCGCCGTCCTCCTCGACCCGGTGCTCTCGCAGATCTCGCGCCACTTCGAATCATTACCCAGATCATTTTGCTTCAATTGAGTTATTATGGCGCTGCTATTGTCTTGATCGTATTCACAACCTTCGTCGCGGGAAAGCATCCCGATTTGAATCAAATACTCGACTGGCATGAACTGCGTGGAGATGTGACAACTGGCTGGACTTTGGCTTTGTGTTGGATGCTGGACAGTTTGCTCACGTATGCGCTGAGTCCATATTTATATTTCTGTTATGCCGAAACTGACGTTGATCTAGGGTCATCCCAATTTTACTCCTTATCGCACGATCAAAGCTCGTCGCAGATTTTGCGCTCACCATACATCTCGTTCATTTGGTCATCACATCACTTTACACAAAGGCCATTCCAAACACTCTATACTGGTGGCTTGTCCAAGCAGCTTCCGTGGGTGTCATGATATCTGTCGGAATCTGGGCTTGTCAGTGGCGCGAACTCCAGCCCATGGCATTCGGAGGCAAGTCCAAGCAAAGAACGAATGCGAATGGGCAACCGCCAGATCTGGCGACGATTGAAGAGGGAGAGGGAGAAGGATACGAAATTGGTGGCAGAAGAGGTCGGGGCAGAGATGGCGCTGGCGCATATGAAATGGTCGAGATGGCAGCGCGAGAACCTGCATGAAATACTATGACGAAGAACATTCATACACCTCAACTGCAACACATCTAGCTCGCACGAAACGCGTTGTTGGAAACCGAAGGATTGCACCGGCCTTGGTGAATGCTGCCACTTCAATACGCTCCGAACACGCACGGCAAACCACATCATTCAACTTGCCGCCCTCATCCAGCTCAGAGCCCGATTGCCTTAAGGTCGTAATGCTGGCCGAAGCGGGATATGCAGGAAGAGCAGACTCGTCACCTGTGAGGGAATATCAGCGGACGGAGATTGGTGCATGATTCCTATCGATCAAACTCACGGACGAACATCCTTCGACCAAGTGCCATCCATACATGCCATCCCCATCCACGAGTATCGACAAAATACACGCCCACTCTATCCGAACCGGCATCGCTTAAGTTCTTCACAAGCTCATTCGAACCGTGGAGTCCTGCATGCTGAAATTTTGCCTCGCTACGTAAAATCTGTTGCTCGGGAGAAGACGAATGACCGAGCGATGGAAAGGCATTGGCCATCGAGAAGAATGCGAATGGTAACAGGCTGCTCCAGAAAGTAATGATGCAAAAAATGCCTGACCGCATCCTTGCCACACCAAAAAAAGCCAGAAGTTGTAGTGCTGTTCTCCAAAAAGATCTGTGCTCGAAGACTTTGAAAGAGACCTGGGGGCTGAAATAATAGGTAGGATGTGTGCTGCACACCATACTCTCACATTGCTTCGATCCTTCTCTCCATTGCAAAGAACCCTGAGGATGAGAGAAAGAGAAGCACACGATAGGAATGCACTGCAGGACGGTTCAGGTGGTATCGCGTGGCAGCAGGAATGGACAATAATAAACAAAAACGTGGCAAGAAATGATACATCATTCTTTTTTAGAAACTGTCGTATGTAACAAGAAAAAGAAATCACATTCTGTTGGTCTACGCTTTTGTTTTTGAACTCGATCTCAAGGTGTGGGTGTGTGGGTGTATGCTACTCATAGCGAATCATTTATCAGCATAATCAGACAGGTCGTATGAAATAAAATACCCATGTTTCATCATCATGCCTTGCACTAACTGGTTTGATGCAAGACGACCAAGAAACACAACATGTACCTATTATCCCCAAAAATGCACTCGACCGACGACGCCGCCAACTGGGTGGTGGTGGTGGTGGTGGAGGTAGTGGTGATGATGATGGTGTTCTAACCTCCCCTTTCTCCAAATTCCCTTGCCCAATCCTCAAATTCCTTGAGTCCAGTCTTGCTCACACTCGGTCGAATGTTGACCAAACTGGCCTGAAAGTCTTCCATACCAATCGGCCGAATCTCATCTGGACTCATATGCAAGAGTTTCTCACCTAGACTCCTGAGCGGTCCCATTGCGGCATCCTTGGCCAATGCGGTAATGTCTGACCCGGAAAAGCCATCCGTCAATTTTACCAGATGTTTCAGTTCACGGTCAGAGAGACTGTGCTTCTGTGCCGCAAGTAATGTCCGAAGCTGTTTTTCGCGAACCCAGTCCTCGGGCAATGGGATATACTGTCTTCGGACGAATCGGCGGCGAGCAGCCTCATCGATGGCCCATGGGAGATTGGTTGCGGCGAGGACCAACACACGGGATGCGTCACCCTTTTCCTTGTCTCGTTCCTCTCGACCGGCAGCGGCTTTCTGGAGGTCACTCCATTGAATCAAAAACTCTGTCTTGATGCGCCGTGTGGCTTCATGTTCCGACGAGCCTCCTCGTGAGCCTAATAGGGAATCAATTTCGTCTACGAAGATGATGCTGGGCGCGAGCTGTTTGGCAATAGCGAACAGTGCACGGACGAGCTTTTCGCTTTCTCCCAGGTACTTGCTCGTCAGACTGCTCGCAGAGATGGCGAAGAAGATACTTTTGCTTTCTGTCGCAACAGCACGTGCCAGCATCGTTTTGCCAGTACCGGGGGGACCAAAGAGCAGCATCCCACGGGCGGGCTCACGGAGACCCATGAAGAGATCCGGTCGGAGGAAAGGATAGACTACCGTCTCTTTCAAGGCGCTTTTGGCGATTTCCAGGCCAGCCACATCGTCCCAGTGTACTTCATCGCCTTGTATGACAATTTCGTTGAAGATCTGTTTAGCTGCAGCTTCGTCCACGCCTCTCGGAAGGTTCTTCATAAACTGCTTCACTCGTTTGTCCCACTCATCTTTGGCCGAAGGTGTTGACGGGTGGTCTGAATCTTGCGAATCATCGGTGCTCGATATTGCGGCCGCGACCGTGTCTTCTCTGCGTTTCGCATATCTCTTCGAACCAGGTTCAGGGCTGCTAGCGTCGACATTCCGCGTCACCCGTTGGCTTAGGTTGGCGCGGGTCTCATC
The DNA here is from genome assembly GCA_949671775.1 of Mallotus repandus. Taxonomy (NCBI): domain Eukaryota; kingdom Viridiplantae; phylum Streptophyta; class Magnoliopsida; order Malpighiales; family Euphorbiaceae; genus Mallotus; species Mallotus repandus. Next base: position 3,741 of record CATIWM010670750.1, read on the forward strand.
AAGTTTCTGGCGCTCTGCAGTTGCACTCAGCACGCCTACAGGCTTGCCCACAGATTTGCGTGGTATGGATGGAGAAGCTCTAGCCTGAACAGTCTTGGGTTGCGATTTTCGAGAAGCTTCGTCAGAGTCCGTAGTTCGATCGCCAGATCTTGGAGATAGCGGTGCCGGCTTTCTGGGCTTGACTGGTGGATGATTGGGGTACTCCTTCATATATGAAATGGAGGGCGGGCCGAGGTCTGAAAGCGATGTAGGTCCGGGCGCTGGTCGAGACTGCAGATCTGTGGCATGGGGAGGCGGTGGTGGTGGATGAGAAGGTTTTGCAGTCTCGATTGATTCTTCACTGTGAGTGAAATGCTGTTGCGAGTATGGGTCTCGTGGTGGATAGTCCGGGTATGGAGGAGGATAGCTTCTAGACTTGCCAATTTCTTCGAGTGAACTGCTGCTGTCCTTGGGCTTGAGATAATCAGACGGGCTCGGCGAACGAATCACTGAAGCCGCTGATTCCCGCCTACTATCTCCCCCATCGGCAGGTCTCCTCACCACTCTCCTTGTATATGGATCCCAGGTGGTTGTTGGAACAGCATTGCCGCTGCTCTGACCCGCGGGTGGGCGTGGGCCGCTCCAAACCTGAGTAGCAGCCTTCGCAGCGGCGGTTGGTGGTTTGGAGCGTAGAGTAGAGACCAGCTTGCCAGATTGTCCGCGCTCTTGTTTGTTCGGACGTAGAGTTTTCAACATCCCACCCGGTTTCTTGTCGGGACTCGGAGTTCTACCACGGTCTCGTGCAGGTAAGGGAGGTGTGACCAGGCTAGGAGGGGAAATGTTCGACTGCAGGCTCATTGTCCGTGGAGTATCGTCCCCTGAGCTGGCGGGTTTGCTCACGTATGAAGGACGCTCGGTATAAGAAGGACGCTTCGGCGGAGGCGGTCGTCTGTCGGCCACAGATGGAGCTGGCGGTGGGCGTGGTAGATCGTTGTAGCTAGCTGGCGGTACTGTATCTCCTCCTAGCCAGGTTGCATTTCCGGCATTGCTACTATTGGTCGTGGCAGTCTTGGTCATGGCCGCCAAAGATTCTCTGCTCTTGTTGTTGGGACCCTCGTTGCCGCTTCCTTTTGCATCCTCGTCTGCTTCCAGCCTGCTCTTTCTCAATGCTTCCAACAAGTCTACACGCTCTTTGCACTGTAACTCCATCGCTCGTAAAGAATCATGCAAGGCCTTCTCGGTTTCGGTGCGAGGGATATAGCTGGAGGGAATTTTGTAGGCATTGTGGTAGTAGATTTGATCCAGCGCATTGCGCCAGGCCCGGAGTGCTTCGGCTTCATTGTTCTAGAAAGGAGAGGGTCAGTACATCATCGGTATGGACGGCTACTGGTCGTTCACGTCACATACCTGGCCTTCGAAGTAAATCGCGGTAGAACAGATAAGATAGCATTCGTCGTAGGTCTTTTGCATGGAGCTGGTAGGGGCTTTTCGCATCATATTGTTGCCAGGGACAGGATCACGGATTGCATCTGCATTTGCATGAAAGGCTCGCTTCTCTCCAAGATGTAATCAATTTTCCGGTCGAATTGTGCGGTTTTGGTGGTTTGTGTGCGGGATGTTCGGAGAGCAGTACTGTGTACTCAGCCTCCGTGCTCACTTTCGACTCTCGACGTCACTCCATCCTGACGGGACGCCAGCCGTTGGGCGCGAAAACCTTCACGACTCGCACGCGTCTGCCAATTTTTCGACCTCACTTTATTCAACAACTACTTCACATCTTGATTTGGTCCTTCTTCGTGCGATTGATGGTCGCTGGAGGGCAATGAAGAAATGGGGCGGCGCAGCATACAACCACCTTGAAGCTGCTGCCACCAGACGCTTCACCACTTCATCCTTCTATCTGCACCCTCGGCGCGTGACTGTCGCCGATCTGCTTCGGCATGACAGCAATGTCGCTGCCACCGATGATGTTGAGATCAATGGCTGGATCAGATCCGTGAGGAAGCAGAAGCGGGTCGCTTTTGCTGCAGTTGGCGATGGCTCTGCACTTGATTCAGTTCAAGCCGTCCTGAAGCCAGACCAAGCTGCTTCGTAAGTCCACTCCGGCCAGAATCTAAGCCTTGTATTCACTCTGACCAATATCTGCAGCTTATCAACTGGAGCTGCTGTCCGCTTGTCTGGGTTATGGCAGTCTTCCACAGGCAGCAAACAGAGCCATGAACTTCAAGTCCAACAGGCTCAAGTTCTAGGTGACAACGATGCCGAGTCCAATCCTCTGCAGCCCAAGTACCAGAGTCCTGAATATTTACGCACAATCCCCCATCTGCGCCCACGTATACCTGCCCACACGCTTTTACTGCGCCTTCGGTCACAAGCCATTGCCAGCTTAACGCGCTGGTTCAACGACCAAGACTTTATCCAGTGCCATACTCCAATTATCACCTCTTCCGACTGTGAAGGTGCCGGTGAAGTATTTACCATCTCTCCCAATGTTTCAAAGGCTCCGAGGCAGGATTCCGCTACCGACTCAGGTGTCGAAATCGACCAGTTCTTTCGCGCGCCCAAATATCTCACTGTGTCCGCTCAATTACACCTTGAAGCCCTCGCTCAGGCCGTGGACAAGGTCTGGACTCTATCACCAACCTTTCGAGCTGAGAAAAGCGACACTGCACGCCATCTCAGCGAGTTCTACATGCTTGAAGCGGAGTTGTGTTTTACAAATGACTTGAACGACATTATGAATATTGTCGAAGGTTCTTTAAAAGCTGTTGCCACCGATCTCCTGGCTTCAAACCTTGGTCAAGAGTTACTGGCTTCGCGCACAAGCCGTGACAAAATCCCAGACGTCGATTCAGACGAGCCAGAAACTTCCGCCATCCTGCAAAAGCGATGGCAAGGAATGGCCGCGCATGACTGGCCGCGCATCACCTACAAGGAGGCCATCAACACCTTGCAGCTGGCTGTAAAAAATGGTTCGGCATCTTTCGTGTTCACGCCAGATTACGATGAAGGTCTACATGCAGAACACGAACGATTTCTCGCAACCGCCATTGGCCAAGACAAACCTGTCTTCGTGACGCATTATCCTCGCGTTCAGAAACCGTTTTACATGCCGCCATCAGATACAGCAAGAATTCCTGGCGACAGCTCAGAGACAGCTCCTTGTTTTGATCTCCTGGTGCCAGATTTGTGCGAACTCGCTGGCGGATCATTGCGTGAGTCTCGCCTCGGTCCACTACTGGAGACCATGCAAGCCAAAGGTGTTGCTGGGAACAATCTAGAGTGGTACCAGGACCTCCGAAAGTATGGAAGTGTTCCTCATGGAGGTTTTGGACTGGGATTCGACCGCCTTCTATGCTACTTGAGTGGTATAGGGAATGTGAGGGATATCGTCGCCTTTCCCAGGTGGTATGGCAAATGTGATTGCTGAGCCCAATCTTCATTTTATTGAAAATACGATGTTGAAGTATTTTCAATTTGATGTGGAGTGAACAGGATTTGATTGATTCGGACGAATGGCTGTTCAATATTGAGGCACATCCTTTGAAGAGGGCAAAGTATCATCCACGTGGATGGTTTTGGTAGCAAGAATATTCCTTCATCTTCTTCTGCCAGCACCGGCTTCACCACCACCCCTTTCTGCCAGACTGACGACTTCTGTAATGCCTGCTGCTTCTTGTTCGTCTTCCAAGGCTTGTATCTCCTCTCGACAATCCCACCATTTCGTCTCGGCCCGGATGAAAGCTCGTTTTCGAATCTCTTTGACGGAACCGGCGATATCCACATCTCGTTGATATTTCATAGCTTCCAGCTCGACATCCTGCCATTCATTCGACGTGCGTGCGAAGAATTCTCGTAATGACTCAAAGGGTCGAGGGTGAGGGTATGGATCGGCCATAGCGGATTCACTCTCGGGTTCAAACGCTTCTTGTTCCTCTCTGATATCTGCGGTCGCCACAGTAGTCGCCGGCGTCATGACCCCTTCGGTGTTTCCATCTTGTCGGCCTTCTTCATCGTCAGACATTATTTCGTCGTCATCATCTTCATCGTCCTCCTCATCGTCTTCACTATCTTCTTCGTCTTCACTGCCCAACCAATCAGCAATATCTCGTTGAAAGACTTGCTTGCATCCATCTAGTTTCCCAAGATCGATTGACCACATCTCATCAAATGTAAATTCTCTGTCACCCTTTTCGAATGTGCCACCAAAAATATACAATGTGTCTTCTTGCACAGCAAGGGAGGCGTTGAAACGGGCGTGTGGAAATTCCCAGATGACCGGCTTCTCGATTTTTGGTGCATCATCCTCATCCTCACTGTCTGCGGGTCCAGGGTTTTGGTCTTGCACATCCACATCACCATCGAGTGTCCCATCCTTCTCAATCAGTGCCAAATTACGCAACAGTTCTTCTTCATTCGCCTTGCCACGTCCTCTGCGCCCTCCGCCGCCTGCATTGGCAGTCTTCTTTGTCGCCGTGGTACGTGGTCTTCGCAGACTGAGGGGAAAGAACCGATTTCGATCGACATTATATGCCCACAGCTGATTGAAGAATTCACTGTCAATTCCTTCATCGCTCTCTTCAACATCGTGCACGCCGCCAAATGATATCCCACGTCCTCTGTGATGGGCCATGGTTGCACCTGCGCGGGGCGGGTTGGGAGAGTTAACCGGCTTCTTTCGCCGCTCCCACCGTACAACCGGGAGTGTGTTGGATGTAGCTTCTGGAGGGGTCGGAGCAATGCGCAGAAACCAGGTATCTTGGTGAACGACAGGTTTCATGGTTACTTTGGAAACAATCTTGCGGCCGCCCTTGATCGCTCTACCAGCTCCGGCATTCACTTTCACACGAGAGTAGCCTCCATGCAAAACTGCTCCAGAATCATGCGGAAGAAGGGAGAAAGATGAGCGCGGATCAGGCTTGCCAGAGGCAGGCGGAAGTGCTGGTGAGTGCCATGAAAACTTTTGCGTATCATATAGCCAAACATCTTGTAGATATTTTGTCTGTTGACTTGTGTCTTGGAATCCACCAAAAAGGATAATGTACTGCTTCCAAGCTGTCATACGATGACCACTTCGAGCTGGAGGGCCGTTCTTAGCATCGAGCTTCGTCCATTCTCGGGTTGCTGGGTCCAATCTCCAAAAATCGTTGTAATGGTAGAAGGTGCCTTGTTTGGGGGAGGAGAACTCGCCTCCAAAGAGGTAGATACCGCCCGAATTGCCACCTTGACACATGGCATGTCCAGATCGAGGTAAAGGAGAGTTCGGGCTCGTTACTTTGCGCCATGAATCGGAATTGATTTTGTACACGAACAAGTCGTTATAGAAAGACGCCAAGGCTCCGTTGAAGTATTCACCGCCGAACAGAAAGAGTTCGTTAGGATTGGAAGGCGAGGCGACCAACGTAGCAGAAGAACGTGGTGAAGGCGGCGCAGCAGCAGGGGATTCGGTCACTTTGAGAAATTGTTCTTGTTGCTTCTGATACTCAGCAAGAATGGCGTCCAGGTCTGCGTCGTCCACATCGCTGTCGTCTGCAGTGGCATCTTTCTTGGTCTGCTTCTTCTTTTCTGATTTGGCACTTTTCTTGGCCTGCTTTTGTTCGGTGCGAGCTTTTTTCTCTGCTTTTTTGGCGGCATCCTTGGCTTTGCCCATGTCGACTTTCGATCAATCAGGGACTTCTTAGGGGAGATATATATGTACAGACTCCGCAGATCAGGTCAATCGAACCAATTATTGATGTTGTGGGTGATCGAGAAGTGGAGGAGAAGGCAAGGCATACTTAGTCGAGTTTGGGGACGGGAAGTGCGATTGACTTCACTTCATCCATCCCGGCCGAGGCGCCTTTGACTTCACCTCTTCCGACTTCACTTCATCGCACCATAACACACTCTACATGTACCGGCCTGGTCTTGCCAATCTTTCACGCCGATATCCTTCGGAATGGCAGCTCCAATCGTGCCGGCTCGCATCATAAGTCAAAGAACATATCAAGCTGCCGGTACGCACTACTCATCACCAGACCGCTCATCCAATTCGGAGCACCTACATATATACTAATCGAGGACAAGGCAAGCTAAATATCACCGAACACACTTTTGCCGTGCCCAAGGATTATACCAACCTTTCTGCAGGATCCATTAACATCTTCGCCCGCTCTGCCCGCAAACACGATACTTCAATCGTTCCACAAGCCGATTCCGAACAACAACTCCCATGGATGCTCTACCTCCAGGGAGGGCCTGGTTTCCCCTGTCGGCCACCTCAACAATGCCCTTGGACCCATCTAGTGCTCGAGCGAGGCTATCAACTGCTCCATCTTGATTCACGCGGGACCGGAATGTCCACCCCAATCTCTGCTTCAACTCTGCAAATGCGAGGCGACACCGCAGTCCAAGCCAAATATCTCCACCTCTTTCGTGCTCCCAATATCGCTGCGGACTGTGAAGCTGTTCGATTGGCTCTTACCAAAGACTATCCTGAGAGCAAAAAGAAGTGGTCAGTCATGGGCCAGTCGTTCGGTGGGTGGGTCATCACTTCCTACCTCTCCTTCTTCCCGTCTGGCATCCGCGAAGCATTCCTTTTTGGCGGCTTGCAGCCTCTCGTAACCTCTCCTGACGAGGTCTACCGCCGTCTATACCGCCGCGTCACCACTCGCAATCAGGCCTACTACGCCAAATTTCCCGAAGACAATTCTCGTGTCAAAGCAGTTATGAGATACCTTGCCCGCTTCGGTGACGGAACCATCAAACTGCCCTCAGGCGGTAATTTGACTCGTCGGCGCTTCCAACAACTCGGCATAAACTTCGGCGCTCATGGAGGTCTCGACGCAGTCCACGATATTGTCCTCCGCGCATGGACCGATATCCAGACCTTTGGCCACATCACCCGCGGCGGCCTGGCCGCCATCGACGCCCTCTCCTCCTTCGACGAAAATCCACTCTACGCCTTACTGCACGAACCAATCTACTGCAACGGCTCCGGCGTATCCGCGAACTGGTCCGCCCACCGCATCCAATCTGAATACCCAGCCTTCACCCTCCCAGACATAGCCTCCAGCGCACCCACCAGCAGCACCAACACACCCACCGACTCCCCATCCAACCCCATCCTCTTCACCGGCGAAATGATCTACCCGCACATGTTCACCTCGGACTACAGCGAATTGTCCAAACTCGGCGCCGTGGCCGACTTGCTCGCCGCAGAAGACAACTGGTCCCCATTGTACGACATGGAACAACTGGCGTCGAATGCCGTGCCCGTATACGCCGCCGCGTACGTGGATGACATGTACGTCGATTTCGATCTGTCCATGCATACGGCGCGACAGATTCGGGGATGCAAGACGTTGATTACAAACTCGTCTTTTCATGATGGGTTGAGGAGCAAGACTGATGACGTTGTTAGAGGGTTGTTTGCTTTGAGGGATGATGTGATTGATTGATTGATTGATTGATTGGTGAAAATTACACCTTGGGGTTATGATGACTAGACCGGATTCGTTTTTTTCTGCCCTTTTCTTCTCTTTTCTTTTCTTGTCGTATCTACCTGCTGGCCAGGCGAGGAGAGCAGACAACCATGTTCGGGCCCTCTAGTCTGGTGCTTTTCATGCTACAGCAGAGTTTCAGGAGGCGAATGCCAGAGGATCGATTTTCGCCCTGGACGATACGTATTTTTCCCCTCGTATGCAAGATATTAAACGTTCGCAAGAACAACTGTTGATGAATACCTACCAGCGATTTCCGACCATCTATGTTCCGATCTCAGTGGTCAAGAAGGTTTTCAAAATAGAGAAGAGGTAAAAAAGACGTCTTTGGGAACACAAAACAGTATCAAAAAAAGCTTTGCCTTCATTTCGGGTGTCTGTGTGTTTGCTGGGGTTGTGTTTGGTGAGGGTGTGCGTGACAAAAAGAAGTCGCTCTGATCTCTCAAATCACGCCCTATCGCATCGCATCATCCGCACATTTGATCGCACGCAGCTGGTCCTCAAAAACGTTTGACGACGACGCCAACGCCACAAAGCAACTGATCCCCAGTGTCTCCAGCCTTTCACCCAGAAAAAAATTCGTGCCCATGTACACACAATTCCGCGCAGTGCAACAACAAACATCAACATCGAGGACGTGAAAAGAGACAAAATCAGGAAACGCCAGTACCTTCCATTCATCCATATCACAATCGGTGGCGGCCATGGTCCTACTGCCGACTGCTTTCCCGCCGTGATGAGTTACCAAAATCCGCCTCGACTTGTTTTCGCTCCTTACGGCTCTTGAC
>CATIWM010670897.1:0-19554 GCA_949671775.1 Mallotus repandus
GTGATTAGTATTAGTTTGAATTGCATTTTATGTAGTGTTAATTATTTAGTTTGTTCATCATTGCCTTCCATTCCAAGTTTGAAAGCTCTAAACATATTAAACTAAAGCTAATAGGTGCTGAGACCCCAATCCTTGAGGGAATGACACTTTACTCTCTATCTCTATATTACTTATCAACTCGTATACTTGCGGTGTACGAGATAGTCAATAAGTTTTTAGCATCGTTGCCGGGGATTGACGGATCTAACATTATAATTAATGATATTTTATTTGGATTATAGAAATTTTATCTTAGTACTCCATTTTTAATTCTATTTTATGTTGTTTTTAAGTGCCTCTCTTGTTGTTTATGTGTGAGCGACCATTCAGTGTGGGATAATTCGGGGTGCCAGAGGTTTAGGATATTTTTCCAATTTTGAGGGACATGGCAACTTTGCTGAGTGGGATATCTATTCCATTTACGGGACAGGGAAAAATGATTGGTCTCGGGGGGATGCAAGACACTTTATGTTTGGAGTTGCAATCTAGTTTTTAGAAAACTAAGAAAAGATGAAAGGGACGACATTGGGTCACTCAATGAGTATCGTCCCCAGTAGAGATTCTAAGCCTGAGATATCTCATATACTTTTTTACTATTTCTCATTATAATACTCAATATATGGCTACCGCTACACCTTAGTTTCAGTAATGATGGTCGATATATATGTATTCATATAAGCACATTGATAATAATGGAAAGTATGAGAAATTTAGCGTAATTATTTACAGGGCTTTCCTAGTAAATGCATTCAAAAAAGGAAAAGAATGTTGTGAAAATGTAAATCTAGTCCTAATCTAGAAAATACCTACAAGATAGAGGTTAACATAACTATGTGCAATTCCATCTATTCATCCATTCAGATATCATATAAGCACAACGAAGATGATTGATACATCATGAATGATTAAACAGATGCACGTAGTTCATGATCTAGCAGGAATTATTATAAATCATTTCTAAATGATAAGATAAATAGTAAATAATGATGATTGCATCATTTGACCTCAATATCGAAGCTTTAGCTTAGATAAAGAGCTTTTTGTGTTTATTGAATGCATATTGATGACTATTTATTATGAGCAAAACAAAATAGAGATTATTCAATCAGCATGCAAATTGCCAGTCTCATCACACAATCACAATAATTTATCAACTACTGGCGGTAATAAAGTAAAATGTAAAACAGTAAAATAAACATGCAAAAATGATTATTGGTCCTCAAATTCGACTGAGCTTGTTTTTAGGTTTTTGAAGCTTTATCTTCGCAGGATTTTCAAGCTTTCCTAGTTGAGAGATTGAAAATGACGTGTGTAATGCAAATTCATATACCTTTGAAGCGTACTTTGACAAAGATGTGGTTGGGTTTAATTCAAAAGCGGTTTAAAAAATCCTACAAAAAATGCATAAAGTGAGCTAAAAGTGTGTGAATCGGGACTCTTGATTCTTCAATTCAATAGTGTTTCAATGCGTGCGTCTGCTTTTGGCTCTCCTTGGCTCTTGCCTCTTAAAATGGGAGTTAGAGACCCCTATTTATAAGGAAAAATGCCTAAAAATACGTGATCACGCGTCCTAAGACACGTGTGTGTGCCCTTTTGCGTGTGTGCACGCATATCAGGGCACATGATCATGCTTTTTTGTGCATGATCATGCCTCTGGTGAGCATGATCACGTGCTCTTACACCCGTCACGTGGCCTTCCTAGGCTCCGATTGCACTATTATGGGGGTGCTTTTCAGAGTTTTGGGACTTTTCGGACACATTTGCGATGTCCGTTTTATCAAAATCAGCTTCCAATTTTGCAAAGTGGAACTTCGATGTCATGAGATAAACACTGGTCTGATGAGTTGCTAGTTTTGAGCAATAATTGTTCAAAATGAGCAACTTACCACTATGATAATTTGTAATTCATAAAATCAAGGTGCAATTTAACGATTTAAAGCTCAATTTTACTCTCTAAGGGCTCGGTTCGACTTTTTCAGACTCATAACATGCTTCAGAGGTGGTACAAATGAATAAACACTTGTCATATTCGGAGTGATATTTTCATAATTGGACCTTTTTTAGGACAGTCAAAATTCAATGTATGACAGTTGCCTCCTACTTCACGTGTGTTGCATAGTCCTCCAGTACTGATGTCAATACACATGAAGTAATGAAGAGATGCAAAAACCATTTTTAGGAAGAGGTACCTACCTGATGGTGCGCCATTTAGTCTTTTAACGTTAGGCCTATCATTGTTGATGTTGTTTCATTTGGTTGGAGAAGTCATCACCTATTTGTGCTTTTTCAAGTTCCTAAAGTGAGGTGAGATGATGCTTTAATGAGCTTGCTGAGGTGACAAGCAAATGGGAATACTACTATAACCTATTAAGGTGTTAGGTAGATGCTACTATAACGTATTGAGGTGTCAAGAAAATGATAATGCTACTATAACATACTAAGGTGTCAAGCAATGAAAATGCTATTATAACCTTTCGAGGTGTTAAGCAATGAAGATGCTACTATACCCTACTGAGGTGTCAAGCAATGCTACTATAACCTTCTGAGGTGTCAAACAATGAAAATGCTACTATAACCTTTTGAGGTGTCAAGCAAATGAAAATGCTACTATAACCTATTAAGGTATTAAGAGAATAAAGATGCTACTATAACCTACTAAGGTGTCAAGCAATGAAAATGCTACTATAACCTACTAAGGTGTCAAGCATTGAAGATGCTATTATAACCTGTTGAGGTGTTAAGCAAATGGAGATGCTACTGAGTAGATAAAATGCTTCTAAACAAATGAAATGCTACTAAGTAGATAAAATGTTACTGAGCGCTAAAAATACTTCTAAGCAGATAAAATGCTTCTAAGCATATGAAATGCTACTAAGTAGATAAAATGGTACTAAGCAGTGAAAATGCTTCTAAGCAGATAAAATGCTTTTAAGCAGATGAAATGCTACTAAGCAGATAAAATGCTACTAAGTAGTAAAATGCTTCTAAGAAGATAAAATGCTTATAAGCATAAGAAATGCTACTAAGCAAAAAAAATGTTACTGAGCAGGGAAAATGCTTCTAAACAGATAAAATGCTACTAAGCAGTGAAAATGCTACTAAGTAGTGAAAATGCTTCTAAGCAAATAAAATACTACTAAGCAGTGAAAATGCTTCTAAGAAGATAATATGCTTCTAAGCAGATGAAAATGCTACTAAGCAATAAGGATGTTATTAAGCAAAAAATTCTACTGAGCAGTGATGATGTAATCATTTATCATGTTTCGAGCATGATTTTATGATGTGATAATGTGATGGTTGTAAATGCGATATGCTTGTGTCATATGTGCTTCATTTTTCATTTTTTGATGAATAATGATATGACTTTCTAAGACAGTGGTGTTAACTACAGTGTCCTAAAACATTCAATGATCATGTTTGTGCAATCCGTGTGCATTTTTTATGCATTCTTTTAGTAAAATGCAAGTTTGGGACCCTAGGAGTGCGTGTCCGGGGGTCTCGGTATGTGTGTGTGTGAGTTTCGGAGTGCGTGATCATGTGCCTGGGGCGCTTGGTCACGCGCTCCGAGGCATGTCTGATGCCTTTTAAATTGAACTCGTTTTCAAGTTTGGGGTGATTTTTGCATGTTTTTCGACCTTTTATAAACCCTTTTTGAGTTTTTAGAATGTTTTTGTTCTATTTTCTTCTGTTGTTGTTCTATTGCTTTGCATAGTGCATGAATTATGGACTTCCCTCCTATTTTGGATGATCTTGGTGACTTCAGCGGTGTGAATATTACTTCTTTTTCCTTTGAAAAGTTTATTTTAGAGGATGAGGCAGTTTTTGGAAAGACTAGTGCAGGGACTTCTTCTACTACTAGAGTTATAGAGGCTGCTGGGACCAATGGTTGAGCCTCTTTTTATCTGCCTCAACTTTCTCGAGGAGATCCGATTGCTATTATCTATAGCCTGAAGACCCATGCTTGGACTATTCATCATCGTCCAGTTAATGCGCTCATTTAGTCATTGCTGAGATAGTTCTTATTGTAGCTTTGCTTTCTTAGCTTTTGTTGTTTGCTTTCTTAACATTTGTCGTAGCTCTAACACTTGTTGTATGTGTTACTTTGGTTGTAGCTCTCGCTGTTTGATTTTAGTACTCGCTGTTTGTATAGCTCTAGCTGACATGTATTTTAGCTCTTGCTATCTGTGTAGCTCTGTCTGTCTGATTTTAGCACTTGTTGTCTGTATAGCCCTAGCTGTCTGATTTTAGCACTTGCTATTTATGTAGCTCTAGCTGTCTGATTTTAGCACTTGTTATTTGTGTAGCTCTAGCTATCTGATTTTAGCACTTGCTATTTGTGCTGCTTTGGCTGTCTAATCTTAGCACTTGCTGTTTGTGTAGCTCTAGCTGTCTAATTTTAGCACTTGCTGTTTGTGTAGCTCTAGCTGTCTGATCTTAGCACTTGCTATTTGTGTAGCTCTACCTGTATGATTTTAGCACTTGTTTTTTGTGTAGCTCTAGCTATATGATTTTAGCACTTGTTTTTTGTGTAGCTCTAGTTGTCTGATTTTAGCACTTGCTAATTATATAGCTCTAGCTGTTTGATTTCAGCAGTTATTGTCTGTGTAGCTCTAGCTATAGTTTAGCTCATGCTGTAGTTTAACTCTTGCTGTATTGCTGTGGTTTAGCTTTTGCTGTTTGTATAGCTCTAGTCGGTATGTATTCCTGAAAAAATGATGAAAATAGTTATTTTAGTATCTGACAAATGCTATAACTGATTTACCTATTGGTTGCAATCTTCTAGACCTATCATTCAGCTGCCTGGTTAATTTAATAAGGTTAGTTTGTACTATCAGGGCCTTCCTTTGTATGTGAAGTAGATGGTTACTAGGAATGGTTTTGATGGCATTATTTCTGCTCTTACTTACAGCTCATATGCATCGAGTCAGGCCATGATGTGTACTCTTATTGAACGATAGATAGATACTACCCACACATTCCATTTGCCGTTCGGGGAGATGACTATCACTCCGGTTGATTTTATAGCCATTACTGGGCTGAGTTTTTCTGGGGAGCCTGTCCCTTTCTATAGTGAGGCATGTAGTTCTATCATTATGAGGAACAAATGATTAAAGGATCTGTTCAGTGTTACTACTTCTGTGAAGTATGGCTGCTCCTCTTTGATTTGGTATACACAACTTGTGGAGAAAGTTAGGCTGGAGCATGACGCGGGTCGTGTTAACTCAGAGTAATGGCTAGGTGTTTCTTATTTTACCTTCTCAGTGTTGTTATCTTTCCAAATGCCTTTGGCACTGGCTTCCTACAGTTGTTACATGTTTTGAGGAACTTGAGGGATCTACCGAGTGTTTTGATTCCTTTCTTTCTGATAGGTTTGGGCTTAAGAGTTTGGGGTGCTTCCTTGTCCCACTATTGAGCGCTTGCCTAAGAGTGGCTTTCCACATCTTCCACCATAGATTAGAAAGATTTATGGCTTGATCGAGAGTCTTGTAGAGGTGAGGGGTTTATTGAGTAGGTTGGCCCATAATCAGGTATAGTGCATTTTAATTTTCTTTCTCATTCTTTGACAATCTTTTGCTTATATATCTCTTGGGTAGATTTGTCCTTACTAGTGGATGGAGCGGTAGGACTGGTCGATTGAGATGGGGGTAGCTTGGTGCCCGACACAAAGGAGGGTCTTGCTGCCCGGGCTTATTGACAAGGTGTGGTACCTAGGTGAGCAGGTCTATCACTTGTAGGATGGACCATTCATGAGGAAAGTTCCTATTGCTCCACTTGAAGACATATTTTGGAGCTGAAAGCTTATTGGAGAGGAGCTTCATAGAGCTGACAAAGGGTATCCTTTTGAGGATTTCCTAGAGGGAGCTCATTTTTCTTATATGATAACTCTGGTGCCACAGTTGATTGATGTTGTGGCTAGTGAATTTGTTCCTCCTCCACCTCCTCAGGCAGATCCTTCACAGGCTTCAGGTTCTAGAGCTAGGACTTTGCGGGCATCCTAGGGTCGCTCTGCTTCTAGGGTAGCATCTTCTGATCCGGTATGGTTCTTAGTTGTGTGTCTTTTTTTTTTCTATTTTCACATAAGCATGTAACAAACTTTGTTAGTTTTAAATAGTAAATGATATGAGTTATGAGAGTTTATCTGTAGTATTCTAGACGTCATCGAAAGAGATAAGGTTCTTCTCGTTTTGACAAGGAAAGTGGCCCTAGGACTGAGGGGACGGCACATGCCAGTGGTGTGGGATCTAGTGGTGCTATTCTTAGTGATTTTGTGAGTGCGGTACCTTTGATGTTGTATAGGCTATCAGTTATAGGAGTGGGAGCACGTTTCCTTTTGCCTAGAGTGGGTACACTACCGTCGAATGTAGTGCCTGCGGACGCTACTCATGTTAGTCTCTTGACTCTGTACTCTTTCCTTGATTTGTATGATATTTGATTTATTTTACTTTGCATGTGTATGTTTCCACTGCTTAGTCTTGGTATACTACTATGATTAGCATGCAAGAGTATTTAATTGAGTTCACTAGCGTGCAGAGTGTACTGCCTTCTTCTTTTATTGATTTGTACATGTTTTATGCAAATGCATGTGTTTTTATGAATGCATGAGATATGATCCATGATGTTTATCTAATGTCGAGTGAGTACATTCTCACTAGTCACGAGTGGGAGAGGGAGCGAACGTCTTATCGTGAACAGATCGATCAGCTATTTGTATGACTGGCAACTTTTGAGATGGATACAGAGGATGGGGAGCCTGGATAGGATGACGGAGATGCCTAAGTGGATTCATCTATTATTCTTGATGGCACACATAGCCAGTGTAGTTGTTTTTAGGAGGCTAGGTATAGGCTTTTGGCTATGGTTGTTCAGTGTTGTATTATTTTCCCGAGGTTATGGACTCTGGGTGTTGTATCTGGACATTTGTCCATATGTTTGTATTCTGTACCGATGACTGCTCTTATTGTACTTTGGATTAACTGACTTGTACGTTCTTAATTATGACATTTGTTGATGTGACTATGGGTATTCTATCTGATTATTCTTCTTCGTCTACCTCTTTATTTTATTTTTCTCTTTTGCATAGGGCATCTCTTGTTAGAGCTCTTCGCACCTATCTGAGTATATATTTTTCTTCCCTTTTTTTCCTAGGGCGTCTCTTTTTAGAGGTCTTCGCATTTTTTTATTTTTTATTTTTTTTGAGGTTAGACAATAGTGGCTATCAATCTAGAGGAGAAATAATAAAACAAGTAAGAACTGCAAGCATGTAATGAAAATATGCAAATTGTACTTAGCATGCTCGATGGATTCAGATGATGATGATGTATTGCATTTTCTCAAATGTACTTACATGATTTGATAAGCATTCGCATATTTACTGAAGACATTTAAGAAAAGCGCAGTTGCATTTATGCAAATTTTGAATCGACAGTACCCCTATCCTTAGTCAGCCTTTTCCGGTTTTCTAACTAAGTATTTTCTCTCAGTTTCCCTAACTTTTTCCTAGGCTGCCCTTTCGGGTTTTCAACCTAGTGGGAAATCCCCTAATTTTTGCCTGAGTTGCCTTTTTTCGGTTTTCAACTCAGCGGGGGTTTTTTTTATATTTTTTCTAGACATATTACTTCTTCAAGTGGTCTATGTTGGTAGGCTTCAGAGAATTCATTTCCTTTAGAATCCATTAGCTTGACATCTTCTCTTGATAGAATAATTTTAACCATCTATGGGCCTTCCTAGTTTGGCTTGAACTTCCCTTTAGGGTCTGAGACATTCTGTTTGGCTTGCTTTAGCACCCAGTCTCCTACTTTCACACTCTTATGTTTAACTTTTTTATTAAAGGCCCTAACCAGTCGAGCTTGGTATAGCTGCGTATGATACAGTGCTTTGAGTCTCTGACTATCTAGAGTAGTGAGACTGTCATGCCTTTGCTGAGCTCATTATGCTTCAGGTAGTTCAGATTCTATTGCTATTCGTAGTGATATGATTTCTATTTCTACTAGGAGTACTACTTCAAATCCATATACTAGTGGCCCATGTTGAAGTTTTGATTGTTGTTATGTATCCCTATAATGTGTATGGTAGCCTATCTGCCCAATCATGGTAAGTCTGAGTCATCTTTAACAAGATCTTTTTTATGTTTTTATTTCCAGCTTCGACCGCCCTGTTTGCTTGTGGGCAGTAAGGTGAGGATTTTGATGCTCCACCATATAACTCCTTAGCAACTCTCTCACTTCCCCTTGGAACTGAACACCATTATCTGAAACTATATGATGGGGAATCCCGTATCAGAAAAATAGATTTTTTTTATGAACTTTGCCACTTGTTTGCCCCCAGTTTCGCATATGATTATGCTTCAACCTACTTTTTGAAGCAGTCGATTGTTACTAGGATAAATCTGTGTCCATTCGAGGCTGTTGGGTGAATTTCTCTGATTATGTCTAACCCCCATGCTGAGA
The DNA here is from genome assembly GCA_949671775.1 of Mallotus repandus. NCBI lineage: Eukaryota > Viridiplantae > Streptophyta > Magnoliopsida > Malpighiales > Euphorbiaceae > Mallotus > Mallotus repandus. The sequence continues at coordinate 8,487 of CATIWM010670897.1, forward strand.
AGGGTCACAAAGAAGAGATAGAGTGTAGCTCGATTGGGTGAAGATGGCTGATGTCCCCATGAATTTGGCATTTGTGGCAACTTCTTACGAATCAGATGTAGCCTTTCATCATCATCATCCAGAACAACCCTTATCTCATTAACTTCTTAGCTAGCATGGCAATATTCATGTGCGGACAATAAACACCCTCATGTACTTCTTTAATTGCTCTAGTAGCTTCTGTCTCATCTAGACATCTAAGTTGTATCCCATTTAAAGTTCTTCTGTATAATACACTTTGTTGTGATTTGAATTTTGATGCCAGTTGCCGGATGACTATCTTGTCCTTTTTGATTGCCTTTTCATGGTAAATTCTCTTTATGAGATATTGTTGTATATCGTAGAACCAGGGTTTGTTGTCTGCTTTTGTTTCTACTATTCTAAGGCATTTGTGGTTAGGTTGCTCTGAGGCTAAGGAAGAAAGTGCATCTGCCATTTGGTTTTGGTTTCTAGGGAGATGGTTGAATTTACATTTTTTAAAAGATAAGGCAAGCTGTTGTAGGTGGCTAAGATAAGGCCTCAAGTGTTGTTCTTTTAGTTCCCATTCTTTTGTTGTCTGATTGATCACCAACATAGAATCCCCAAATATTTCAATTTCTATCACTCCTAGAGCTATCATGGCTTCCATGCCAAGTGCGCATACTTAATATTCTGCCTCATTGTTCGTAACCCTGAATGCTAGCTTCTTAGCAATTGGCATTACTTCGCCTTATGGTGTTAGGAGTATGATTCCAACTCCTGCTTTGAATTGATTAACTACCCCATCGAAGTACATATGCCATCCCTAAACCTCGATGGCCGTGTTGAATTTCTTTTGAATCCAAAATCGAGTTGAGGGCTAGGAATTTAGCGACTGCTCTCCCTTTCACTGTCTTTTTAGTCAGATACTGCACATCAAATTTTATGAGTAGAACGAGCCACTTGGCGAGTTTTCCTACTAGGGATGGAGCTTTGTAGAGATGCTTCATAGGATCCATTTTGGACATAGCTTAAATCTTGTATGATTGAAAATAGTGTCTGAGCTTTTTCATTGCCCATACTATTTCTAGACATATTTGTTTGACTTGACTATAGTTTTCTTCATAAGGCAACATTTTCTTACTTTAGTAGTAGACTGCATATTTTGCTTCCCCTTCTTCCTCTTGGGCTAGCATTGAACTAACCCTTCAATGGCCAGGTATAAGGTTTATGGCCACCCAGACTTGGGTGGTTTCAGAACTAGTGGATTAGCTAGGTAGTTTCTAATTTTGTCGAATGCTAGCTAACACTGTTCGTTCCATATGAGTGGCTGATCTTTTATGAGTAGCTTGAAAATGAGCTCGCAAACTACTGTTATCTTGGAGATGAGCCTGTTTATGAACTGTAGCTTCCTTATAAACCCTCTGATTGCTTTCTCTATTTTTGGCACTAGCATTTCTCTGATTGCTTTTGCTTTATGTAGATCCACTTTGATTCCATTCTAACTGACAATATATCCCAGCATCTTGCTTGAAGTCACCCCAAATACACACTTTTTGGAATTAAGCCTGAGGCTTTACTTTTCAACCATTTTGAGGAATTTTTCGAGATGCCATTCTCTAGTTTCTGACTTAACCATCACGTCATCTATGTACACTTTGACCTCTTTGTGTATCATGTCATGAAACACAGCTGTTGCCATTCTTTGGTAGGTTGCGCCTGCATTTTTCAAGCCAAAAGGCATTACCTTATAGTAGTAAGTACCCCATTCTGTTATGAAGGGCATTTTTGCTTTATCGATGATGGCCATCAAAATATGATTTTATCCAGAAAATACATCCATAAAGGAATACATTGCGCAAGAGGTAGGAATGTCTATCAACAAATTTATGTGAGGCAAAGGGAAGTCATCCTTTAGGTATGCTTTATTTAGATGTTTGTGGTCAACACAAATTCTGACCCTTCCGTCGTTCTTTGGCACTGGCATAACATTTGCTAACCACTCTGGATTGTTTACCACCTCTAGGAACTTAGCCTTGATACACTTTTTGATGTCTTGTTTTATCAATTGGGCCAATTCTAGTCTAAGTCTTATCAGCTTCTGCTTTACTGGTTTACACCCTTTTTGGTGGGAATGTAGTGTTGAGTGATGTCTTTGTCGATGTCAAGCATGTCTTCGTATGTCCAAGCAAATACTTTTGAATATTTTATTAATATTTTATTAATTTCTCTCCTCTCTTCAGGGGTAACATCTTTCGAAATATTCAAAATGCATGGTTCATTTTCTATGCCAATGTTAAATGGTTTAGTGCATATAGAATGAATGTTAAACATGCAACTATTTTTATCAATACAATGCACACTACCATAAAAAAGGATATCGAACAAGTAAGCAAATTTTGATTTCATTGCATTAACTTTAGAGTTCATTACATCATCAGTTTCAAATAAAGGAAAAGTATAGAGATCATCTCCAGTGTCTTCAAACAGAATGTCATTAATGCTCGATTCAAGGATGGCAGCAACTTCCTCACAGTTAGGGGTCTCAGTCTCAGATTCTAATCTCAGAGACTTTATTAGTTCTTCAATATTAGTCTAAGTGATACCTCTTGGCAGAGTCAATAACATCTTTGAAGATTTCAGAACCAAGTTTATCAACCCTTTCTTTTTCCCACTTGTCGGTCTGTCTCTGGTAGACTTCAGTTGAGCCTTCTGGAATAAAAGAGGTGGATTTCTTAGTTCCAATGTCCTTTTCAGGATCATATCCTAAACCATGTCTACTAGTTTATCCTCGAAAGTCAGGGCATTTCGTGACACTAATGTATCTTCCACCCAATCTAGTTTTAAGCAGGTATTGCATCTTTTTCATCATTGTAGTGACCTTTAGGTCGACCCAATCTTTATGGATTACAGAGATTTATAAGTCTGGTGGCATTATGTTAAAGTAAGTGATGATGTTGTTCGTTTTAGCCGAAATGGTGACAACTTTATCTTTGATTGGGAATTTGATCTTCTGGTGTACGGTAGAAGGTATGCCTCGTAGTAGGTGGAACTAGGGCCTCCCCAATAGTAAGGCAAAAGTTGGAGGGATGTCTAGGCCAGTGAACTCTATTACTGATTCAATATCCCCTATAGTGAATACTGCTTTAAAAGTCCCTACGACTGACTTTTTAGAGTCATTATAAGCTCAGATAATCATGTTAGATTTCCCTAGTCTTCAACATTCATTTCAAATTTGTGCAATAGCCTCAGAGGGCAAACATTGATAGTAGATCCATCATCAACTATAACACATGAGGTCTTTTTAGATCTGACTATTGCCTATATGAATAGAGGATGAGTATGGACCCTTCCTTCAAGAGGCAGATCTTCATATGAGAAGGTGATTGCATTAGAAGGAGCTTTCATAAGAGAAGCTATCATTTCGCAAGGTGAAGCGTCGGTGGTGATATTTGCATTATCAAGTTCCTTTACTAGAGCGTCTCTATGCTTTTTAGAGGCCATGAGCAAATCCTAAATACTGGCTTGTGCTTGAGTTTTCTTAAGCTGCTTAAGAACTTGATAATCTTTTTCCTTAGTCGGAGCCACATCACTTGACATTTCTTTCCCCTTAGAGACATCATTTTGCTTTTCAGAAGGTTTGTAGACTCTTTCGCTGCAAGTTATATGGTTAATTGAGGGTAGAGGCTTTTTAGCTATCTACTCTTTGCAATGTGTCATCTCTTGACTGGTTACTTTTATATTATTGCCCTTGTTATAGATAATGATCTCAGAGTCGTTATGTTCCTGGGTATTTGTGCCTTTTTTTAACTTCTTCATCAGAGTCGTACCAGATGTCAATTCCCATGACTTACAGGTTTGGCGATTAGATGGTCGTGGTCATTCTGTCTTTTTCATCAAACACTTCTCCCCATCCCGAGGGCATTATTTCCTCTAAAAGGACATGAGTTATTAAAGTTGCACTGTACTTGACTTTATAGTCAAATTTTCCAGATGGTTGGCCCAGTAGATCCCATACCTCAGGTTTATTTTGCTCAACTTTGAGGCTTTCATCTGTTTCATATGGATAAGAGCAGCCAATTACTTCATCATTCATGGGAAGGGCTACATCTCCAGCTCTCATTTGCATCATCAAGTGGGTTGTGAATGCTGGGGGCATTGAAATATATTCAAATGTGGAAGGGTCCAATTTATCTTCACTGGAGTCATAATAGTCAAGAATCATATTTAAGAGTTAATCTCCTGAGATTATTAAGATTTCTTTTTTACTCTAGCTTCTTGTTCTTCTAGGGTTTCCCAAATGACTTGGATTTATTATTTGGTAAAAGTTTCGGGGCCGGATGAGATTGTGTTGATTGTTGGTGGAGGCATGGCTCGGTAATTTGGAAGAGGGTTTGTTTTGACATTGGGTCATCTTTCTGGATCATCAATCTTTCCTGAGTCAATGAGGTCTTGGATTGCATTTTTGAGAGTTCTGCAAGTGTCCGTAGTATGGCCAGGCAATTGGTGGAAGTGACAAAATAGGTTTTGGTCAATTTGTGGAGGCAAAGGGTTTGGTAGTGGTTTTGATTCTCTTGGTTGTAGAAGGTTCTTTTGCTGAAGTCTTTGGAAGACCTTTAGTAGTGGGAGGTTGAAGTTAGAAAATCTTCTGGGTGGCTAGTTGATGACATTGATAGATGGTGGGTTGAAAGTTTATGGTTGAATTTGGTTTATCTTGGCAGTTAGGGTGAATGTGCCTTGATTTTGGGTGCTGGTTTGAGTGTTTCAGCAGAAAGTATTTCTAGGTTTTTTCATTTCCTCATCTTTTATTCTAATTCCAGCTTGGTGAAGTGCTCAAAAATTAAGGTAATGGGCAAAGATTATCTGTCTTCTGAAACGGGGCAATGATCCTCTCATCATCAACTCTATCTGCTCATTCTCCGGAGGACGATTTCTCATCTTGATAGCTTTAGCTCGCTATCTTATAGTATAATCAAAGAAAGATTCACCAGACTTCTATTTCATAGTTTCTAGATCTCTACAAGTTATATCCAACTGAATGTTGTATTCATATTACTTGATGAATTTCTAAGTCAATAGCAATTAGTCTCTCTTGATTTCATCCTGAAGGTCAAAGAACCATGCTCTTGTCCCTCTCTTAGTGATGTCAAAAAGAATCGGATAATTTGTGATTCTATAAGCTTAGTAGCAACTATGAAGGTGGCGTATTCCCTGAAATGGACCCTCGAATCCCCAATTCCATCAAACTTGGCAAAGTTTGGCAATTTGAAATCATCAGGAAGTGGTTCATCTTAGAACAGAGCTATATCAATGAAGCTTCTAGATTCCAGAGACCCTTTATTTTTGAAGGCGAATTCCAGCTGAGTCATCCTGTTGGCTAGTAGTTTGACCTCCCTTGCTGATTCAGGCTTGGTCAAGTCAGCAATCTTAGCAGCTTATTATTGTGGTGTTTTAAAGGCATGGTAATACTCATCATCATCTTCAATCTATATAGGAGTATGAAGGACACCCTTTCCTCTGTCTGCTCATGGGTTAACAGATGCAGATGCTTCATTTATTGGAGTGGCAACACGGTTTCCTCTTGGGAGTTTTTGGTTTGAACATTGGTGGCTTTGATTTGGGCTTAGAGGATTTCTACTGTGGCAGCATCAGTAAGCAATTTCTAAATTCCCTCTTTCAGCTTGTCCTCGAATTATTAACATGAAGTATCTTCTGAATCACCCATGTTGAGATCTTGTTTACTGCACATTAGTGAGATAGAATAAATAAATGATGAATGATGCATGCATGAGATATGCCTGCAACGAATACGATTGGCATGTATGCATGACGTGCTCATGCATAGTCTTATTATGATTGATGCGGATGGTTGCAAAAATGTGGTTAGTATATGTTGTCTATATATATATGTCATGTATGCATGATTATGTAAAAGACTGTTAGCTTTTCCTACATAAGGAACAAACCAATCACAAGTAAGCTCTTGCTTTCAACCTTATCGCTCCATGAGGTTATTCAGTCTCTTTCCAAGGTGGGTTTTGACTCGATAGTCAGCATGGGACTATGGTTCCACTCTCAGACTAGGCTGTTTTGATTTGTATTGATGAGAATCAAGAGGTAAACTAAGGAACAATGCTCAAATGTACTCGAGGTAGGCGTATAATGTCAATGTAAGGACTAGTCATTGGGTCATAAATGGCGTCTATAGTCCTTACATGCCCGTGTGTGTAAGGGCTATAGCCAATAAAAGGGGTCCAATTTCATGTCCCTACATTGATATTTGATACGTTTACTAAGAGGCATGAAAGTATTGTTTGAGAGTTTACAATTTGATTCTTTCAACACAAATGTCTGTAATCTAGTCGAATTCCTGACCCATCTGTTTAATCTAATAAGGACAAATGGATGACGCTTATAGGTTCCATCATTGAAAGATGTCACTATTTGCCAGTTCTCACTGGCTATTTAAACTGAGGTGAGTGATTTTTATCATTCCTTACACATCGGCTTATGCAAGGTAAACAAGGATCATACAGTCTAAGTGTGAGCAGTCTGTGAGAACGGACATAATGATGTCAATTGGTGATGGACACTAAAAGTGTCATGACATTTATGAATGTCAGGTCAAACGAACAACATCAGGGCTAGCATGCAAAGGTTGGTGGGGTCCTAGTGGAGATTTCTATTGGTTTATTTACATGGGCTGAGTTGAGGATGTAAGGCTAAGGGCTCCTTTAGTGAGAATGCCCCCCCATGACTAGGGTTACGAACTCCGGTCAGTGAGTCTAGCATTCTTTTGATAACTCAGGTCACCCCCCTTAAGGACTTAGGTTATAGACTCTAGTCAGATGAGTCCAACAAAACCATGAGTAAAGGCTAAAGGTGACAAATCTGAATCGGTCACCCCATGACGCGAGTGGAACCATGGTATATCACTTTTTGTCATTGTCGGCTGATAGGGACCAAGAGTACACGTGTGATTGTGTAGTGCAAATGCAATGGTGAAGAGCTCCATATGATTGAGTATAGTGTAATGAGTAATAGCCATTTTCAAATTCGATCTCTCTAACCAGAGTCCGCAGTGGAGTTGCCACTGTGAGCGACCATTCGGTCCCGGAGGTTAGGGATGTTTTTTTGATTCAAGGGACATGGAAACTTTGCTGAATGGGACATCCATCCCATTTATGGGATAGGCACAAATGATTGGTCTTAGGGGGATATGAGACACTTTGTGTTTGGAGCCGCCACCTGATTTTTAGAAAATGAGGAAAAGATGAAAAGGATGACATCAGGTCACTCAACGAGTATCGTCCCCAGTAGAGATTCTAAGCCCGGGAGATCTCATATACTTTTTGACTATTTCTCATTATAATACTCAATATATGGCTACTGATACACCCTAGTTTTGGTAATGATTGTTGATATATATGCATTCACATAAGCACATTGATAATAACGGAAAGTATAAGAAATTTAGCGTAATTATTTGCAAGGCTTTCCTAGTAAATACATTCAAAAAGGGAAAAGAAGATTGCGAAAATGTAAATCTAGTCCTAATCTAGAAAACACCTGCAAGATAGAGCTTAACACAACTATGCGCAATTCCATCTATTCATCCATTTGAACAACATATAAGCACAATGAAGATTATTGATACATCATGAATGATTAAACAGATGTACGTAGTTCATGCTCTAGGAGGAATTATTATAAAGCATTTCTAAATGATAAGATAAATAGTAAATAATGATGATTACATCATTGGACCGCAATATCAAAGCTTTAGCTTAGATAAGGAGCTTTCACGTTTATTGAATGCATATTGATGCAAAATGACAATTTATTACGAGCAAAACAAAGCAGAGATTATTCAATCAGCATGCAAATTACCATTCTCATCACACAATCACAATAATTTCTCAACTGCTAGCAACAATAAAGTAAAATGCAAAATAGTAAAATAAACATACAAAAATGATTATTTGGTCCTCAGATTTGACTGAGCTTTTTTTTGGGTTTTTGAAGCTTTAGCTTTGCGATATTTTCAAGCTCTCCTCGTCGAGAGGTTGAAAATGACGTGTGTAATGCAAATTCGTATACCTTTGAAGCATGCTTTGACAAAGATGTGGTTGGGTTTAGTTCAAAAGCGGTCTAAAAAATCCTACTAAAAATGTAGAAGGTGAGCTAAAAGTGTGTGAATTGGGACTGTTAAATCTTCAGTTCGATAGTGTTTCAGTGTGTGCATTTGCTTTTGGCTCTCCTTGGCTCTTGCCTCTGAAAATGGGAGTTAGAGACCCCTATTTATAGGGAAAGATGCCTAAAAGCGTGTGTGCGCGATTTTATGCATGTGCAAGAGTACCGGGGTGCATGATCATGCTTTTTTGTGCATGATCATGCCTTTGGTATGCGTGATCATGTGCTTGAGGCACGTGATCATGTGCCCTTATGCATGATCACTCGCTCGTATACTCATCACACAATTTTCTTGAGCTCCAATCGCGCTGTTCCGTGGGTGCTCTTCAGCATTCTGGGACTTTCCAAAAGCATTTTTGATGTCCATTTTATCAAAATCAGCTTCCAATTTCGTGAAGTGGAACTCTGATCTTATGAGATGAACATCGGTCTGATGAGTTGCTCATTTTGAGCAATGATTATTTGAAATGAGCAACTTACCACTTCAATAATTTGCAATTCATAAAATTGGGGTACAACTTAACGATTCAGAGGTCAATTTTGCTCTTTAAAGGCTCGGTTTAGCTTTTTCAGACTCACGACATACTTCAGAGGGAGTGCAAATGAATAGACACTTGTCATTTTTGGAGAGATGTTCTCATCATTGGACCTTTTTGAGGACAGTCAAAATTTGATGTATTACATTATGCACAACACTAGATGTACTCAAACCGAGCCATTAATGTTTTTCCTGAACTTGTCTTAGATTCAAGAAGGAAAATTATAAAAGATCAAGAAGGGTAACTAGTGAAGTGGCTTGTCATCAAGAGAGGGAAGAATGGACTTTTTTGGAGTTTTCTATGCCTAGTTTAGAGGTTGACATGGTGACTTCTTTACAAACTCAACTTATTGCATTATTGAAGTAAATTAGAGATCTAACATCAAGAGGTAATGTTGTCTCACCTTCCTCTAGTTTACCTTGTAAGTATTGTCATATTCTTAGGCATGTAACCTATAAGTGTGGTTTTGGAAATGAACACATGTTTGGAGATAGTGTATTGGAGAATTCTAGCTATATTGGGAACCAATTCCAACCAAGGAAACCAAACAACAATCCATTCTCAAAAACTTACAACCAAGGTTGGAGAAATCACCCTAACTTCTCGTAGAGTAACACTCAAAACTCATAAGGCTTTTCAAATAAATTCTCTAAGCCACCACTACTTGGATTTTAAGCTAAATTAATTGATGATAAGTTTGTAGCCATAGAGGCAAAATTTGACAAGTCCTTTAATCCTATTACATCCAAAATGACCAAACAAGAGGAGAACCAGAAAAGAATGAAAGTAAAGTTTGACCAAATTATCAAGAACTATGCATCTTCAATCCATAATATTGAAGTTCAGCTTGGTTAATTGGAAAATAGTTGCAACAAGAGCTCAAGGACATTTACCAAGCAATACGGATGTTAATCCTAAAGAATAAGTGAAAAGGAGCTTCAATGTCCCTAAATAGCCCCATTTAAGGTTGAAGATGACAAAGAGAATCAAGATGTGAAAAGTGAAGAATTGCAAGAGAAGGTTAAAGAGAAAAGATATGAAGAAGCAAAAGGAAAATAAGTGGAGTAGCCATTTATCATTGATATATTTAAATATGCTCTAAGGTTGTCTTTTCCTCTAAGGGAAAGGAAGAAGAATGAAGATGAAAAGAGATTGGCAAAATTTTTGGAAGATTTAATAAGTTAGAGCTAGAATTGCCATTGTCTAAAACATTAAATGAGATGCCAAAGTATGCAAAGTTTCTCAAGGACATCATCGCCAACAAAAGAAAGTGGGATGATAATGAAATAGTGTCTTTGACTGAGACTTCTAGCTTTATAGAAGATAAGGTGTGTAAAAGGGTTAAAATCATTAATGAGTGTGAAAGTGCATAAGAAGCCCTTTTTGTCAAACCTGAAACTTTAATAAGGAGTGACAACTTGATTTCCCCATCTATTGAGCAGCCTCCTAGTTTACAGTTAAAGCCTTTGCCTAGTGACTTAAGGTACAAATTCCTAGGAGAGAATACCACTCTACCTATTATTATCTCCAATAAGTTATCCATCAAACAGGAAAGGAGAGTGTGTGAAGTGGAAAGACAGAGGATTAAAGTGATTCAACAAAAAAATTCTAACATTGAATGGTTGAATCTCTCAAATATGATGCGTAAAATTCATATGGAAGATGGTTATAAAGCTAAAACTCAGGGAAAAAAAGAGATTAAATTCCAAGATGAAAGAAATTCTTATTTCTCCTAGGGTATGCGAGGATAACTTTTCTATTTATTGTAGTGCTTTTGAATTATGTTTATCTAACTTTGATAGGGTGATGCAAAGATGTATGGAGGTTAATCTCATTTTACATTGGGATAATTACCACTTTATGGTGGAAGAAGAACTAGTCTTAAGTCATTTTATATTAAGTAAAGAGATTGATTGCGATGAAGATAGTTCTCAAGCTCTTGAGAGTGCCAAATTCTTCAAGAAAAAAAAAAGTCGACATAATGATCACATTCCTAAAAACAAACTTCAAATTAGAGATGTAATTTTGTTGATCAAATTAAGGTTGCAGCTGCTTTCAGAGATGCTAAAAGTAAGATGGAATGGCCCTTTCAAGTTCAAATAAGTTTGGCCCCGTGGTGAACTTGATTTGCTAAATGTATAAGGTCAAAGCTTTAAGTCTAAAGGGGAAAAAGTGCAAGACATACAATGGATATTTAGTGCTTAAAGAGAAGGAAGTTCTTTCCTTCAACAACCATGCATGATATAAAGGGAGTTTGGTCAAGCTAATAACCTTAAATTAGCAACCTTTTATTTTAGAGTGTTTTTCTTGTTTTCATTTTAGTTTTTCTAATTTTCATT
>CATIWM010670996.1:0-29220 GCA_949671775.1 Mallotus repandus
TTACTCTACAATTATCTTCTAAATTAGTGGAACATAATCTTTTTCCTTGATTAGTGATTATTATTATTTTTAGCCCGCTTCAACATTTTTCACATATTTCTTTTCATTTTATGCCTCGTTCATGTAATAAAGTAGTCCGTCATCTGGCTTATTGGGCAAGATCACAAACCTTCATTTTTTATTTTACTATGTCTCGGGATGTTCCATTCCATATTCAAGCCTATATGCAGCAGGATGTCTTACACCTTATATCTTGTTCTGTTTAATTTATGATCGAGCATTTTCAATATATATATAAGGAATTCAAAAAGTGGATCACACTTGATCTGCATTGTAAAAATTTGAAATTGTATAAACCATTTCTTGAACTCGTGAATGTCTTGTAAGCATGACAAACATGAATTCCAAGAAAAATAATTACAGCTCATGGCCCTAATCTTGGTGGCTGGAAATGCCATGCTAGCTGCATATCGTTTACACATTTACATCTTTATTCTTGGAAGACTGACGTTGCTTCTAATAAAATCTAATTTTTATTTTTTAATATTTGCATTGAGCTGATAATTTAGTAATAGACTGCATATCCAGTTAGCACATTGACCTTTCCAGTTAAAAAAAAAAAGAAAAATATTCCCTCTGTTTCAAAATTATATAATAAATTATGCACCATTTTCTTTAAAAGAATAATTAATTTGTTAATTTACTAATAACTATCTATTTAATATGCATTTTTGTATGAATAATCTAATTTTAGTAAAACAATATAAGTAGTGTACTATTAACTATAGGATATATTAGAAAATATGTGTCAAAGTGTCTAATTTTAATTATATTTATAATTTTTTTGTTCTTTGTCAAAGTGAAAATGTTTTGACAGACAAAAAATATAATATTAAAAAAACTTTTAAAATAATAATAATAATAAATATTAACCAATTTATGGTTAACTTTGATGTGGTTTCTTAGCTCCAAAAGTATGAGAGAAGTGGAAGATACTGCAAGAAAAGGAAAATAAAGTAAAGATGAAGTATTGGAGTGAAAAATTAAGTTGACACTTCAACCTAAACGTATTAAATTTGAGAATAGAATCTTGTTACAAATGAAAAATCAAGATTATACGTATAAATTAACATGATAAAGACATTGTTTGACTTCTGTTCTTTTGCCAATACCTTATCTTTAATGATTGATTAAGTCTTAATCATTTAATTAAATTTTACTAGAGCAATCAGCATTTTGTTTCTAGATAACGAGAGAGTTGGCAGAATCATTTCTGGAAAGCAAGCAAGTTCTTTTCAGTTACTATTATGTTTAATAAGCTACACAATGATTATTAACGGCAGAAGAACTTGATTTTTACCTTCAAGGATTTGCACTTTTTGCAGTCTGATAATTAAATCCATTAATTCAATGATCAATCAGCTGTTTACATAATTAATTTTAGGGTTATTTTTAAAAAAAAATACATATCCTTTAGCACTTTTTGCAATTTAATCATATTTTTTTAATTTTGACAATTTTATGTATAAACTTTTTTATTTTTGTAATTTCATGCACCGGTTAAAATTTCAGTGAAACCTTGCTGACGTGACCATCAGAAAAATTTGAATTATTCACATAAGCGCCACGTCAAAATATATCATTTTAACTATTTTTAGAAAAATGCACAATTTTTGACGACTTTTACAATTTAATCATGACCTATTAATTTTGATAAACTGATATATATACTCCATCAATACATGTAAAACAGTTATTTAATCAATGAGAGTTCAAAATGAAATTTTATTTAATTAAAATGAAATTAGATAGTAATTTTTATTACATATTGCTTTAAATTTTTTATATAATTATTAAAATATTAATAAAAAAATTTGGTAGTCAATTTTTTTAATTTTATGCTTACATTTTTTTTTTGTAAATAATCCTTAATTTTATGATAATTCCTAGCTTCCATTTCTTCAAATTATTCTTCCAATTCTAGCCACAAAAGTGTTAGTTCTAATACTTTTTAAAAAATTACAAACCTTTTTGTATGTGATGCTTGATATATATATATAGTAATTGAGTTAGTTGTATTCTATAAGAAAAAAAATTTTAGCACCTAATTCTTTATATATAAAGTTCAAATTGAAGATCTTAAATCTTTTTACCGTTTGAACCAACAAATAGTAATATGTTTAATTTAATTTTTATACATATGCAATTAAAGTTTGCATGTTCAAATGGTAAATTATTTATTTTTATAAATATTTGAAAAAACTGGCCTTTGAAATTCAAATTTTTGAAATATAGATAAATAAGAGCTAATTTTAATTTAGAGCAAAATAGTTTTGAGAATGACTTATTTATATTAAATTCATTACATTTGATTGTCATGTGATACATTTTTTTTTTACGTGCGAACAATAAAAATTTAATAAGTACTTCCAATATCGAAACTATTTCCTTTTGTGTCAAATATCATATGTCATCCAAAGTATAAGAAAATTCAAATTTTTAAGTTTATTTCAAATTATATTTTATGAATTTTATAAAACTCAATATGTTTTAATGTAATCTCAATCAAAATTGATAAAATTTACAATTGAATTCAACACTATCACATCTTGAAATTCAAACAAATTAAAATGATAAAATTAACGATGCTTAATTTGAACGTACACATATTTTAAAAATATATACAATGAGCACAACAAATTCAAGAAAAATATTGAATAGAAATTTAAACTCATTTTAAATGCAAAATTAATTATTTGAAATAAATTATATATTTATTCAGTAACAATTCAAATAATTCATTTATAAATAATATAAATTTCATATTAAATTTAATTCAAAATAATGTAAATATATTATTATTTTATTTTATTAATTGACCCTAACTAGAAATTGAATTTTAAATCTTATAATAATTTCTTTTTATGAACCACCGGTAGTCAGAGATCATTAAATTTTAAGTAATCCAATTTAATCGGGATAGAATTATAAAAGTCGTAAATATCTTTCACATTTTAATGCTACTAAGATAAAATCTATTGGTATCTATTTAGAAACTAAATTATTACAACGCAACCAATATAAGTATCAAATCATGACTTGATTCGTTGCAATTTCCACAAGAATGTGACATATATAAAAGTAACAAATTCGCTCATGCTCTTGCACAGTGAGCTATGAGTCTACTTGATGAAGCCATAATCATGGAGGACTTGACTCATTTCACCCAATCTTGTGTAAATCATTATTCTTAAAATTATAAAAAGAATACAAAAGTCAAATGAGATTGATTGTGTCACCCATTTTTTAATCTCCTTAAGGTAATTTAGTTGAAATGCAATTTTTCATTAAGGGTAATTTTATTGTCTATCTTATTCTTCATCAAGAGGTGACGGTTTGGCTTATACTTTAGACTTAAAAGTCGAAACAGGAATGAAATGAAATTATAAAAAGAATTAAAATTTTAATAAAGTATTTGATTGAAATCAATTTTATTTATATAAAAAGTATTTGATACTTATTTTTATAAATTAAAAATTAACATTATAAGTATCTATTATAAAATTTTATTTTCAATTAATAAAAATATTTTTGAAATATTATTTTAATTTTTTTAAATTATTCTAATGATTATTTTTGAAAATTTTAAAATATTTTTATTAAAATACTTAAATAATTATTTTTATAAATTTATATATTTTAATAATATATGATAATATATAAATGTTTGATCAAATTACTTTTTTTTTTAATTAAGGAGGGATTTGAAAGCAGGCAGTGCACTAGGATATCTCAGCTAGGCTGACACCTCCCTAGCACCAACATCACTTTCCAAATACCATCCATTTATTAAAAATAAGAAAAGAATAATACAAAAGAGTCATTACAAAACTAGAGGCTATAAAAAAAAACTAAGAGAATCTATAATTCTTTCTACCAAGAGCATCAAGTAACATAAAAGCATTACAACATGGAGGATATGTATTCCACCAAGTAATAATACGCAAAGAAATTGCAAGAGTACAGAGTTTGTCTGCAACTGTGTTTCTAAAAATGCCTTAGAGGGAAAGCAATTGAATAAAAATCAAAACTTAAAAATAAATAAACAAGAATTGAAAGAATGTTGAGAAAGAAGAGTGATGAACACAACGATTTAAGGAGTTCAGATTCAACAACAATCCTACGTCTCCACCCAACTTATCCCCAAGTTAGAATTTTTAATCACCCACAATCTTATTCACAAGATTGAGTTTACACAAGAGTTTAAGGCTCACTCTTACAACCTTACAAACAAGAGTTTCCTGACTTACTCTAAAACCAATTCTCAAGTGTTTTAATGGCTAATTACTTAAACCAATTCTTTTAGAATAGAATCTCACTTCCCGTTTTCTAAACCCAGAAAATATAAGAACAAGAATATCTATTCTAACACTCACCAACTCTCACAAAAATTGTTTAAGAGAGAATTTGAGAGCTAATTGAATGCTTAAGAGAGAATGAATGATAAAAAAGTTTCTTAAACCTTCAACTAAACTTTAAGGGTTGTTTATATAAATAAACAACTAAAATTATAGCTATTAGAGGCATTGATTGTGTCTCCAACGTCTCTTGTTGAATTTTAAATCATTTTGGACTTTTTGCAACTGATATGCCGCTCACGATCGCAAGGATCAAGCCTTGGCTTGTGAGCGTTAGTTTGAGGACTGTTACATTGAAAAACATCCGTTGAATGCTGTCAGAACTGCTCCTCAAGAGTTGCTCACGATCATGAGGGCAGCTCGTGAGCGGCTCAGAATTTTCACTCTTTTGAATGCTATCATGACTGCCGCTCACAATTTGAATAGTGCTTGTGAGTACCACTAGTGAGCGGCGCAGACCCTTGGCTTCCCATCAGACTTCTGCTCATGATCAACTTGTGAGATGCTCATGAGGAGACACATGTAAGTCCAAAATTGAGTGTTTTTTACTTCTATTTGCTCTAAATACTTTAGGTATTCTTTTGGGATAATATACTTCAAAGAAATATAGTATAAAGATAGTATTTCATATTTTCGGATATGAACGAGTAATCTTGATAAAAGTTAAGTTCCTGCACACTTGAATGAAATCATTACTAACTTAAATTGATTGTCAAATATCAAAATTAGGAGTTTGATCATGCAAATGGTCAACAATCTCCCCCTTTTTATCTCGGACAAACTATTTAATCAAATAATAAATAATGTGTGTGTGTGTGTCAAAAACATTTAACAAGAAAAGATTAATGCTATGTGAACTTGCTCCCCCTTTCAAATTAAATAAATGCAATAAGAGAAATTAATTTGCTCCCCCTTAATATATGTAATAAGTTAAAAAAAATGGCATATAAGGGAACAAGGAATATTAAAAAAAATATAAAGGAGATATATTTTAAAAATTTTCTCCCTTTTTAAAAAAAAAAATATTTCTTTATTTCTCCTCCTTTTTGGACATGATAAGAAATATAAATTTATAAGATAAAAAATAGTACATATAGCATTTTTAAAGACCAAGAATTAAAATATGGCACCAAGAAAATAAAATTATAAGGAATAACAAGGTAAGCAAAATAAGGCTTAATCAACATAAATATGCTTAAAAATATAATAACATGATCATTAATAACAAAATTTGTAACACCTACAATGCATCACAAAATAGTACATAATAAAGATAAGTGCTACTTCTAAACACATGATCATGTAGCACTTAGCATATCACAAATATAAATACATCTTTTTCTCCCCCTTTGGCAAAGACAAAAGGAAAAGAAAGAGATAAACTTTGAAATAAACAAAGAAGAAACCGAAAGGAAACAAAAGATCAAGAGCTAAAATAATGAAAACAAGATAGACCAAAACTGAGAAAATAAATAACTAAGGGTCTTGAGGTTCTTGGATGGAGGAGAAGGTGGAGGAGGAGGATTCCAAGTGCATTGGATGTTGTGATGAGCATAAAGGTGATGAATGTCATGCTCCATGTGATCCATTCTTTGCTAAAATTGATCAATTCTTGTGTCCACTTGATCAAACCTTATGTTAAAGTTGGTTTCAACAATGGAGAATTTATCAAAGAAACCACCAACCCATGCGGGTTCTCCTTTAACACTTTGAGAGAAAAAAAGTCCTCTTTGCCTCTTCCTTTGAGCTTGAGAATGAACTTGCTCTTGTTGTTCTCCTACATCAACACCTTCAAGGCCATATATGCCAATTTGCTCTATGTCTTGCAAGTCTTGTTCTAGCTCCTCATCAATATCTTCATCTCCTACTTCGTCTTTCCACACCCAAATATTTCTAAAAAGCTTGAATTTTCTTGAGTTTCTGAAGAGGTTTTCATCAAGAAAAGAAGGAGGAAGGTAATGAACATTGTTAAGATTGATTTCATAAAAATTTGCAATCCTAGTGGTGATCCCTCCAACACATAGTGCACCACTAACACTATCACTAACCAACCACAAACGCCATTGAAGCCATCTTCCCAATTCAACTTCCACATTATCAATAAAGCAATGAAGGAGAAATAAATCATCAAACAAAATTGATTCATTGCTTAGTTCCCTAGCATGAAAAGAGTAAGTTATGAACCTACGCACATACCATATGGATTTGGAAGTAAGGAGACATGCTTTGATATGACTCGCAATAAAAAGATTACTATTTGGTTTGGCATGACTAAACTAAAAATTATTAAGAGACCAAAAAGAATTAGGAGAATCAAGACCTTCTTGCTGAAAACAAAAAATAGCATCAAATTGTTGAGAGGTTAAAAACCTATCTCTACCACCTAACCTAAACCTTATGCTATAGAAGGGATTGTGATCATCAATGAATTGAGTTCTCAAGGTAAAGTGGAGAGAAATTCAATGACAAGAGAAGGACAGGTAGGAAGAGGTTCAAAAGTAAAGTAATAAATAACTATCCTATCAAGCAAAAATTGAACTTCTTCATAGCATCCCATCTTCTCTAAAGTAGATTGAGACATGAACTTTAAAGACAAGATTTTTCTTTTCCTAAATTATTGAGTCCTTTGCCTAATTTGGGTTGAGGAATAGGAGATTGAAGGTTGTTTTTTTGGTTGTTCCTTGGTGGCTCTTCTTTATGAGGAAGCAACTTCTTGAGGTGTCTTCTTCTTTGGAGCCATGGATGATGAAAGGAATTGCAATAAAAGGTATTGCAAAGATTTAAAAAAAAATTTAAAGAGGAGAGTTTTGAATTGCAAGAGAATGAAGTGTGGAGGAAGTGAGGTTCAAGGGGTTTTATAAGGCAAATTTTACGATTAAAAGATAAATAAAACAAGTCATAAAAACAATATGACCATTTTTTCTTAGGAAAAGATGAAAGAAGATTCAAATCCTAGTTAGTGTGCTGTTAAGTTGCTCCTCACAAGCACCTCATGATTGTCAGGAGCACTCATGAGGGGAGTAGACCCCTGACGCACACAATGGTCACACACAGCCTCTAATGGCTCGTGATGAAAATTGCAGAAAGACACTTAATTTTTCAAAAATTTTGCAATTAAACCCCCGAATGGTGACATTTAGGTCCCTATGCACGAATTTGCACCAAATTAAATCAAATAATTTCCAAATTAAATGTAATAATTCATAGCATCATAAAATTTTTTTTGAAAGATTTGAATTTAAATTTTAAAAGAATATTATCCAAAAATAAATTTTATGAAATAAAATAATTAATGTATTAAAATAAATTCAATGACTATTCATTAAATGGCAAGCTTTAAAAAAGAAATAATTTGAATAAGTCAATTTTAAAGTAGGATAATTTCATTAAACAATCAAAAAAATTTCAAGGAAAAATTTTGATATTGAAATGTTGAAGTATATATCATGCAAATGGTAAATAATAATTTATGTAATTTTCTTATTTTAAATAATCAATGAATTGAATAAAATTCAACTATGAATTATAGCAAAAAAAAAGTATCATATACGACAAAATATACTAAAAATAAATATACATGAAAAAATTCGACCATAAGCGAATTTTATGAGAAAGTATCAAATACGGAAAATAAATAAAAAGTATAAACTTGTGAAAAACATGATTACACATGAATCCAACCATCAATTCAGCAATTTATCACAATATTAAGATAGACTTGCACCATCAATTATACCAAGCTCATGCTTAATGAAGTTCAATCTTTCCTCACAAAGAGGCTTGGTAAAAATGTTCGCTAATTGGTGATTAATGTCAACAAATTCAAGATAAATATCACCAATTTGAACATGATCAAGCAAGAAATGATGACTAATGTCAATATGCTTAGTTCTAGAATGCTGAATGGGATTGTTACTAAGGTTTATAGCACTTGTGTTGTCACATTTAATAGGAATGTGATCAAGTTCAATGCCATAGTCCTCAAGTTATTGTTTTTGCCATAAAAATTGAGAGTGACAATAACTAGCTGCTACATATTTTGATTTAGGAGTGGACAAGGCAATCGAAATTTATTTCTTACTAAACCAAGAAACTAAACATTGTCCTGAAACTTGACAAGTACTGGAAGTGATTTTTCTATCTAATAAGCTACCAGTAAAGTCCGCATCTGAATAACTAATTATGTCAAAAATGAACTCCTAGGATACCAAAGTCCTGAATGCAAACTTCTACTTAAATACTTAAAAATTCTTTTGATTGCATTCAAGTGGGACTCCCTAGGACTAGATTGAAATTTAGCACATAAGCAAGTTACAAACATGATATCAAGTCTACTAGCAGTTAAATGAAGAAGGAATCTGATCATACCTCTAAATCGCTTTTCATCAACCGGCTTGCCATTCTCATCTTAATTGAGTTTGGTAGTAGTACTCATTGGAGTTTTTCTTGATTTAACTCCATCCATGCCAAACTTTTTAAGAATGTCCCTTGTATACTTAGTTTGATTGATGAAAATCCCATCTTTGCATTACTTGATTTGTAATCCGAGGAAGAATTTGAGTTCACCCATCATACTCATCTCAAATTCTCCTTGCATTAACTTAAAGAATTCTCACACAAGCAATGGTTAGTAGCACAAAAAATGATATCATCAACATATATTTTAACAATAAGTAAATCATGCTCGGATTTTTTATGAAAAGAGTTATATTAACCTTTCCTTTAGAGAAACCTTTTTTAATAGAAAGTTGCTCAATCCTTCAAACCAAGCTTTAGGAGCTTGTTTCAATCCATATAATGCTTTCAAAAGTTTAAATATATGATATGGAAAATCAAAACTTTTGAAACCCGAAGGTTGTTCAACATAAACCTCTTCGTCAATAAAGCCATTCAAAAATGCACTTTTAACATCCATTTAATAAAGTTTGAAATTCATGTATGATGCAAAAGCAAGTAGCATTCTAATAGCTTCTAATCTTACAATGGGGGCAAAGGTTTAATCATAATCAATACGTTCTTCTTTATTATAACCTTTAGCTACTAATCTAGCTTTGTTCCTAGTTATGACACCTTGTTCATTCATCTTATTTTTAAACACCCATTTGGTGCCTATAATAGGATGATGTTTCGGTCTAGAAACCAAAGTCCAAATTTTATTTCTCATAAATTGATTTAACTCTTCTTGCATAGTGAGGACCCAAAATTCATCATTCAGTGCATCATCAATAACTTTGGGTTCAATTTGAGAAATGAATGCTAAATTAACAATTTACTTAAGTTGAGATTTAGTAGATATGCCTTTTTTAGTGTCACCTATAATGAGATCTTAAGGATGTGCTTTCTTGAATTGCCAATCCTTTGGAAGGTCATCTTTCAAGGTAGATTGAGGTATTTCCTCATCTTCCTCCTTTATAGGATCTTCAAGCTCCAAAGGTTTGTTAGCATTTCCTTCTTCATTTTTCTCTCCCATAAGATCATCTACATCATGATCAACACTACAAATATCCTTTATAGGATCAAGTGAGTTTGATTCATAAAAAACAACATGCATTGATTCTTCAACTACTAGAGTTCTTTTATTAAAAACTCTATAAGCTTTACTAAAGGTGGAACAGCCTAGGAAAATTCCTTCATCGGCTTTAAAGTCAAAATTTTCAAGATTATCCTTGGTGTTTAATATAAAGCACTTGCATCCAAATACTCTTAGATATGAGATTTTGGGTTTTCTATTGTTTCAAAGCTCATAAGAAGTTTTATTTAAAATTAGTCTTTTGAAAACTCGATTTGAAATGTAACAAGACGTGTTAATGGCTTCTGCCCAAAAGTATAGTGGTAAGTTATACTAATGAAGCATTGTTCTAGCCATTTCCACTAAAGTTTATTTTTCCTTTCAACTACCCTATTTTGTTGAGGAGTTCTAGGAGCTGAAAACGTATGTGAAAGAATTCATTTTCAAATTCAGTTCCATGATCATTTCCATTGGAAGTAATGCAAAAACTTTTTCTTTTTGAACTATTTTTGCAAAATTTTCAAAAACGTTAAAAGCATCATTCTTATAAGCAAGAAAACATACCCAGGTAAATCTAAAGTAGTCATCAACCAATACATATGCATAATGCATTCCACCGAGACTAGCAACTCTAGTTGGTCCAAATATATCCATATGTATAAGTTTAAGTGGTTTAGAAGTTGACACAACATTTTTGAGTTTAAATGAAGACTTAGATTGTTTTCCTTTTTAACAAGCATCACAAGGTTTATCCTTAGTGAATTCAAGTTTTGGTAAACCAATAACAAGTTCACGTTTACGAAGAACATTTAAGAGCTCAAAATTTACATGTCTTAACCTTCTATGCTCTGTCCATGTGTCATGGGGAATAGACATTAAGCATTTAATATCTTTGTTGTCAATTTTATTCAAATCGATAACATAGACATTATCTACTCCTTCTCCACTAAAAATTACTTTGTCTTCATCAAGACTACTAACAAAGCAATTTTTAGGATAGAAAGTGACTTTATTTCCTATATCACATAATTGACTTATACTAAGCAAATTATGTTTAAGACCATCAATAAATAATACATGATGTATAGACAAGGATTGAGGATTACCAATTTCTCCAATGCTAATAATCTTTCCTTTTGCATTGTCCTCGAAGGTAACATATCCTCCATCCTTAGCATCAAGCTTGTTAAATTGCTCTTTGTCTCCGGTCATGTGTCTTAAAAATCAACTATCAAGATACCATTTACTTTTTATTCTTGTGGACTTTAAGCACACCTATATAATACAATTTATACATTCTTTTGAACCCAAACCTTTCTTTGTCTAAGTGGTTAGTCTCAAGATAATCCAAAGGAAGCAAGTTTAAGTACACTCTTCTATAGAAGCACACATTGCTTGAGTGACCTTTGGTCATGCAATAAAAACATTCAACATTGGAAAATATATTTCTTCTAGGATGATAAGCTTTCCTAGTGTGTGAAATATGCCTTGTGTGTTATGGTGGTGAATACTTCCTATAACTCTTTTGAGTTATAGTGTGAGACATACATTGACAATGGCAATGCGTATTTGATAAGTTTGTGCAACATGTTTATGTGCATTTTATTGTGTAACATGTTTAGGAGTGTTATGTCTAGTGTACATGTAAGTATGTTTAGGTTGAGGTACTTTAGTTTGAGCTTTACCCTTTTATGTCAATGGAAGTTGAGTCTTATGAGACTTTCTCTTATTATTTGACACATGAAATCTCTTAGCTATGAAAGCTTGAGTCTCATTTTTGGAGGTAGAAGTCGTGGAATCATATGCTTTAACAAACTTAATATGTGATGATGATGAGAAAGTCATTCCATTGTTATATCCAATTTCATGTATGTCTCCATGGAATTTTTTAGAGTCAAGAATACTATTTAAAGTTTATTTTCCCTTTATGAGTTTATTAATGGAATTCTTCAATTCTTGGACCTCCTTAGAAAGCTTTTAATTTTCATCATTTGCTTTCTTGAGTTGGTCCTCCAAGGAATTAGGTGATTTTAAATTACTAACAAGTTCTTCATTTGATTTAACAATCTTAGCAAAATCAATTTTTAAACTATCAAATTCCTTGGTTAAGCTAGATAGTTTATGTTTGTAAAGATTTTTCTTCAAAAGTAAGCTTGTATATTTAGACATAAGCTTGCTCACAATAGAGCTCTCATCATTATCATCACAAGAAGAGTTAGAAAAAGATGGTACCTCATTTTCGTCCTTAAGATCCATGAAGTAAAGGTTGGCCACTTTTTGTTGTTCTTTTTCCCTTTTGGATTTGGAGGATTCATCCCAAGTAGCTTTGAAGGCCTTCTTCCTATCCTTTGCTCCTTTATTTTTGAATTTGATTTTGGGATACTCACTTTGTATTTGACCCGGTTTCTTGATTTCATATCAAGTTACTTTTTTGGTTTTCTTCTTACCATCTCCTTCATACTTTTTGTTGAAGTCTCTTGTTCTTGAAGAATTTTTCTTTTTCAAGAACTTCTTGAAGTTTCATTTGAGCATGGGAATTTCATCATCTTCATCACTAGAATTTTTAAGATTTTTGTTTTCACTTTCTTCTAGTGAAGCCTTTAATGCTATACTTTTTTTCTTTTCTTCCTTTTCTTCTTGATCTTCACCTCTTTGCTTAATGGTGAGCTCATGTGTGAGAAGCTTTCTAATAAGCACATCAGTTAAAAGAGTAGCAAGATCTTGAGCTTTCTCAATTGAAGTAACTCAAGATTCCCAATCCTTTTTGGCAGGATTCTTAGAATCTTGTTGTTTACTTCTTCCTTAGTGAAATGTTTACCAAGTTTCTTGAGGGGGATGACAAGAGCATTAAGGTGATTTATCATTTCGGTGATTGATTCTTGAGGCCTCATCTTGAAGAGTTCATAATCATACATGTGGAGTTGAACCTTCTTACTTCTTACTTTAACATTTCCTTCATAATAATTTTCTAAGGTTTCCGACATTTCCTTGGCTGAAGTGCAATGTTGAAGCTTGCCTCCTTCTTGTCTTGACATAAAAGAGATTAGAGTGATCATAATCTTTTTATTCTTGTGCTCCCTTCTTCTTAGATGGCGTTCCAATCATCTCTTTCAATTTCAGCTAACATACCATTAATTGCAGCTTTGGGTGGTTCCCAACCTTTTTAAATAATGTCCCAAAGTTTGATAGAATCACAATCTAGATAGAGCTCCATTTTGAACTTCCAATAAGGGTAATTGCTACCATCAAAGAATGGTCTAAGAGAAGAAATATTTTGAGAATCACTTCCCATGATCTTTTACTCAAGATTCTCAATCCTTTTTTGGTAGGATTCTTATAATCTTGTTGTTTACTTCTTCCTTGGTGAAATATTTGCCAAGTTTCTTGAGGAGGGTGACAAGAGCATTAAGGCGATTTATCATTTTGATGATTGATTCTTAAGGCTTTATCTTGAAGAGTTCATACTCATACATGTGGAGTTGAACCTTCTTGCTTCTTACTTTAACATTTCCTTCATAATGATTTTCTAAGGTTCTCCACATTTCCTTAGTCGAAGTGCAATTTTGAAGCTTGCCTCCTTCCTCTCTTGACATAGAAGAGATTAGAGTGATCATAACCTTTTTATTCTTGTGATTCCCTTCTTACTGGATGGCATTCTAATCATCTCTTTCAATTTCAGTTAACACACCATTAATTCTAGCTTGGGTGGTTCCCAACCTTTTCAAACAATGTCCTAAAGTTTGATAGAATCACAATCTAGATAGAGCTCTATTTTGAACTTCCAATGAGGGTAATCACTATCATCAAAGAATGGTCTAAGAGAAGAAATATTTTGAGATTCAATCCCTAGGATCTTGACTTCTAGCAATTAATTTTCTAGAATTCAAGCTCTAATACCAAATGAAAATACCTTAGAAGGGGGTGAATAGGGAAATTAAATAAAAATCAAAACTTAAAAACAAATAAACAAGAATTGAAAGAATGTTGAGAAAGAAGAGTGATGAACACAACGATTTAAGGAGTTTGGATTCAACAATAATCCTACGTCTCCACCCAACTTATCCCCAAGTTAGGATTTTCAATTACCCACAATCTTATTCACAAGATTGAGATTACATAAGAGTTTAAGCCTCACTCTTACAATCTTACAAACAAGAGTTTTTTGGCTTACTATAAAATCAATTCCTAAGTGTTTTAATGGCTAAACACTTAAACCAAATCCTTTAGAATAGAGTCTCACTTCATGTTTTCTAAACCCAGAAAATAAAAGAACAAGAATATCTATTCTAACACTTACCAACTCTCAAAAGAGTTATACAAACACAAAAATTGTTTAAGAGAGAATTTGAGAGCTTAATTGAATGCTTAAGAGAGAATGAATGATAAACAAGTTTCTTAAACCTTCAATTGAACTCTAAGGGTTATTATATAGATAAACAACTCAAATTATGGCTGTTGGAGGCATTGATTGTGTCTCTAATGTCTCTTGTTGAAGTTTGAATCATTTTGTACTTTTTACAGCTAATATGCCACTCACAATTGTGAGGATGGCTTGTGAGCGTCAGTTTGAGGATTGTTGCATTCAAAAAATCCATTGAATGCTGTCAGAAATGCTCCTCAAGAGCTGCTCACGATCATGAGGGCAGCTTATGAGCAGCTCAAAATTTTTGCTTTTATGGATGCTGTCAATACTGTCGTTCATGATTTGAATAGTGCTCATGAGCATCGCAAACCCTTAGCTTCTTATCAAACTTCTACTCATGATCCTCTCGTGAAATGCTCGTGAGGAGACATATGTAAGTCGAAAATTGAGTGTTTTTTACTTCTATATGCTCTGGATACTTTAGGTATTCTTTTGGGATAATATACTTCAATGAAATACAGTATAAAGACAATATTTCATATTTCTGGATATGAACAAGTAATCTTGATAAAAGTTAAGTTCCTACACACTTGAATGAAATCATTAGTAATTTAATTTGATTGTTAAAGATTAAAATTAGGAGTTTGATCATGCAAATGGTCAACATTTCCTTCACAAAAAACATGGCTGATGTGAACCTACATGCGACTTAGCAAATTTAAACAATTTTGCCAAGAAGAACGTAAGTGCTAAGGGACTGTAGCTGAATGATTTAACAAAAGCCGAACCATATAAGTGGAATCAGTTTTTATCCACAAAGGTTGAAGATTCATTTCCTAAGCTTTCCGAACTCCAATAATAACAGCTGACAATTCAGCTTCAAATGCAAAATAAATATTTAATGGAGCTGCAAAAGAAGCTAAAGAATTACCAATGGATTCATGAAGAATCCCACCAGCACTAACCCGACCTGGACAACCACGCACTACTCCATCTGAATTAAGCTTGAACCAACCTATGGGAGGACACAACCATGGGATAGAAATGATAGTTTGAGGCTTGCGAGGAATACCCGAAATATGAAAGTGATGTAGAATAATCAACTCATATTGACGGTTGAACATGGAACCGAATCTAAAAGAGTCAGTTTATTTAATGCATTGACAAACTAAGTGAACAACAGCTGAGAAGAAGAGAAATGAATTTTTGAAGGTCATCTTGTTTCTAGCGTGCCAAATATACCGTGCCATTGATGCAAAGCCTACTTTCCATAAAGCTCCAACTTAAGAAGGAAAGTCATATGAACAAGCAACTTTAAACAGATTATGAAAACCATTAGATAAGTCGAGCATTACATCAAAAAGGCTTCTAAAAGCATACCACAAAGTGACAGCATTAGGATACTTAGTAAACAAATTATCAAAACTTTCACAAGCTTTTAAACATAACCTGCATTGCGAGGCTGAATAAATCCCCTTTAACTGTAAGATATCGTCAGTGGGTAATTTACCATGCAAAGCTCGCCATAATAAAAAAGACTTTGAAGGTGGTAGATAATATTGCCAAACCTCAGAGCTCTAGGCAAGTTTAGGAAGCTGATGGCGAAAATGATTGAAAGCTTCTTGGCAAGAAACAACACCAAATTTAGAATAGCGACAAACAAAAGACTCCTTATCCGAAAAAATAGGAGCCTAAAGAGAATGGTAATTCTCATTAAAGAGAGAATCAATTCTTATTCTCAATGTAAATTTTAGCTAACCAAAATATAGAAATCAATTAGAATTATTATTCAAATTTTAATTTCTACCCTTATTTTTTATCAACCAAATAGATTCTAAATTTATTTTTAATTTTTAAGTTTACGACTGATCATCTTTGGGATCAATAGTAATTTCTCATATTCTTTATTTTTATTTAGTTTTTATTAAGTTAATAAACAAAAGTCATATAAGTCGTTTTTTTTGTTTCCTGATTTGTCATTTTCTTTCAGTGAGTTTTTAGTATCTTTTAAAAAATTTGTGTTATTATTTATTTAAAAAATTTATTGTTGGTATTCTTGTAATCCGTTTTAAAAATATTAAAAAAAAATCAATTTATGATTTAATATTAGCCACGAGAGCATGTTGTTTGCTGAATTGCATATGAAAATAGTTTTGTTGTGAACAATTGAAGAATATTACTAAACAATTGAAGAATATATATATATATATATATATATATATATATATAACACTTTTTTTGAACGTAAATTTTATCACACTTAATTATTAAGATGTATTTTGTCATTAAAAAAAATACCTCAAAAGGTAATTATGACGAAAATTCAATAACTCACACTATTACACATGGTGATATTGTATTTTAATCATAATTCCCATTTCAATTAATTGAAAGTTATTGTTCCTATAAGTTGTTCAAATATGTGGAATTTAAATTTTCATTTTTCCTTTCTCTCCTTTCTTATGATGGGTAATTAACCGCTTCAACCAGTTAAAAAAAATTAGTAAAAGTTATTTGACCTTTCATAAAATTTCTTTAAATATCGAATAAGAAAAAAATTATTGTACTCAGTAACAAAATATAAACAATGATAATATGAATTGCATTGCTAAATAAAATTTTCTTTTTTCTTTTTATCAAAATTTTATTGAAATAATAATCCATTAAAACTTGTATAGTACAATTTAAAATTAACTAAAAAATAAGGGTGAGCAGAACTGAACCGCAATCGAAAACTGACGAATTCTATTTGATTCAATTTGTAAATTTTAAAATAAAAAATTTTGATTAAAATTGAATTAACCGAACAAACCAGAAATTCTTAATAGAAATTCTTCAATTTAATTGAAAATGAAAATAGAAATCCTTGGCTGTTAGAAACAACTACTGTACGATAACTGTGAAGTTGAAGTGGGTGGAGACATTGGGCTGCTAAAATGGGCTATGGTTTATGGAAAAATGTTGGACCAATCATACATGCAAGTTTTGAAAAGGCCTTTGTTGCTAGTTCCCCGTCACAGGCACCAATACTAATACTGAATGGCAGAACCAATCTTGTTTTATCTCTTTTAAAAATCTGGTTCTGTGGAGATGAATTCTTTAGCATTTTCAGTTGGAAACTACAATTGCACACCAACAAAACTCAAAATATCAAACACATCACTACCCATTAGCAGTCTTGACCCAACACAACCATCATCAAATCTCCAATTCAAATTCTCAGTCTATAACCAAGAATGCTCTATTTCTCAACAAAAGGCAAGCCATGTGACTCTATTGAAGAGAAGAGAAGCTATTGGTGCTGGGTTTTGCATCGGCATTCTTGATGTTCTCTTGCAGCAAAAGGCCATTGCAGCTGAAGCACCAGCAGGTCCATGTGAGTTAACTGTTGCTCCTTCTGGCCTTGCCTTTTGTGACAAGATCGTGGGCACTGGCCCTCAGGCTGTCAAGGGACAGCTTATCAAGGTGAAATTATGATGTCATTTACCTTCTTTTAGTTAATTAACGGCAAAAATTTAAGCAGAAAATGTGTAATAATTATCTTTTATTGTTTCACAAGCATTGATGAAGCCATGGTACTGGCTTTGATATATCCCAGGTTCACCATGTTCAATTTTTGTTATGTTCAATTTTTATTTAGTTACATTACATTCCAAACAATTTTATTACTGAAACATCTGATTGCGTGCTTCATAAGTCCAAGTGTTTACCATCTAAGAATTTGAAAGAAAAAAAAAAAACAATTAGCTATGCATGCAATTAAGTATTGAATGCCGAAGGTTGAGCGGCCAAATAATAAAAGCTTTCTTCTTAGCAAGAAAAAGTTATCAGTTGGATCCCAGAAAAAAAAAAATATTGAACAAAAAAAAGATAATTTTTAGTTAAAAGATTGAATTTGATCCCTTATGTTAATGCAAAATTAAAAGTGGTACAGGCACATTATGTTGGGAAACTGGAGAATGGGAAAGTATTTGACAGCAGTTACAATAGAGGAAAGCCTCTCACATTTCATGTAGGAGTAGGTGAGGTATGTATATCAAAATTATAATATGCCATTAATTTCTTGAAACTTTCAATATATAGTAAGCTTATACATCTTGGAAATGATAATTTTCACAGGTTATCAAAGGGTGGGATGAAGGAATTCTTGGTGGTGATGGAGTTCCTCCTATGCAAGCTGGTATCATACAAGCACAACTCATGTCAGGAGCCAGTTATTTTACATTCTGTTTATATAGTTACGAACACATATTGTTTTGTGTAATTCAGGAGGAAAACGCATGCTGAAGCTTCCACCAGAGCTAGGATATGGCATCAGAGGTGCCGGCTGCAGAGGAGGTTCGTACGCATCCATTATCTTTAACATTTCTCAATTTATAAATCATTTGATCTACATCTTATTGGGAACTTAATACAGGGTCGTGCATCATTCCTCCGGATTCAGTTCTGTTATTTGATGTGGAGTTCATTGGGAAGGCATGAAATGCTAGCTCATATACCACCTAAGGGTTAAATGCAATGGTGATCACTCAACTTCATATTTATTACAATTTGGGTACTAAATTTTAATTTGTTTATTTTTGGTATTCTAACTTTGATTTTATTTTAAAAAAGTTATTATTAAAAATTTTTAGTCCTTTAAATTTTTTTAAAAACTATTTTAATTCCGCAATCTCGTTATTTTTTTTATTTAGTCAAGAAATTATAAAAAGTTTAAAAGTTTATTTCTCTTAGACTATGGTATCTCTTAGGTTGAGTTTGCTCCTATTAAGCGAAATCAAAATAAATAAGTTTCAAAACTTTCCTTATTTCCTATAAATGTATAGAAAATAGACTTATTTGCAAAAAAAAATCTTTAATTTTAGATTAAAACAATAATTTTGAATTGTTCATGTACTAAAAAATTTTTTGAGTGACTGATATAAAATTAAATAAAAATTTAGTATTCAAAAATATATAAATTAAAGTTTGATAACTGAATTGAAACAAAACTAAAGTTCGGTACCCTCCTGTGCATTTAACCCACCACCTCACACTTCACAGGAACAACATTGAGTGTGACCTGACTTTATAAATTTTGAAGAGGATTATATTATATTTAATTGCTTTCTACTTCAACTTTTGCTTTTCAATAGAATTGAATATATATAGAGTAATTATATTATACTAACAAAATATATTTTAATAATTATATCTTTATTTAAAATTATATATATATATATATATATAGTTAATAATTATGAACTTGAGTAATCTTAGTCGTAGGTCAAAAACTATCACTACCTTCAATTACTTTTTTAATATAATCTTAATACTAAAATACTTAATTTACAAAATAATTAATTAAGAATATGAGTTAAATTTAGGTAAAATTAAAAGTAATATTATTACTTTTTCTTTCAAAAATATATCAATTTCATATAAATTTTTAAATTATATATAAAAGATGACAATCTTCATATTGTAATTTATATAGATATACTAAATTTTTTTCGGAAATAATTATAATTATTTTCTTTCAGAAATAATTATAATTATTTTCATATGAATCACATCAAAGTTTTTAAAAAAATCTTAACAAATAAAAATTATTTATTTCTTAAAATTATTTTACATCATTATTTACCATGGCATTTTTAATGACTAGCTACATTTTCTCACTAGCAAAACAGGAAAAGAATTAAAAAAAAAAAAAGCTCAATGGTAGTGATGAACTTGAAACACAATTTCATAACCTAAATGATGCCTAAATATTGATATGCACCATGGTTTCATCCAACACATCTTAGCAAAGGACTTTTCTGCAATACCTTGCTACCTTTAAAAAAAATTAATTTGAAAAAAAAAAGTTACCTGTTATATTAGATTAACCGGTTATACGTTTTAAAAAGATTACGGTTATAGTTTAAAATCTAAATTAAACATTTATGGTTCATCATATATTATTTTATGGTCAACCATAAATTGTAAAGTTAACATATCAAATTAAATATATTTTTATATACTTTAAAAAATTATTTAAATTAAACCACAAATCGATATATAATAAAAATTACAATTAAGAAAATAGCAAGTTTTAAAATTAATTTAATTTTTTATTGTTACATAAATATACATATTTTTAAAAGTGATATAAATATCACTTATCTAATGCATGTGGTTAATACTATTTTTTTTAATGTAAATGAAGTTAAATAGAGTAATGTGGACACCTTCGGTTTAATCAGCCCATAACGAAGGCTCAATGATGAAATAGTACGGATATCAAATCCAAGAAAAATCCAAAAGCTTTTCTAGAAATATACTCGAATGTCCAAACACCAAATCCAAGTCCAAACACCAAATCCAAGTCCAAAAACCCTTAGTTGAGCACAAAACACCAAACCATGGCCCCAAAACTTCAAATTTAAGCCCAAAAGGTCATTTGGCCCAAAGGCCCAAATCAGGTCTAAGCCTGGACGAAGAGGCGACGCCTCTTCGCCCTTGAGCATCGATGAGGTGACACCTCATCAAAGAGGCGACACCTCTTTGTAGCTGACTTATGCAGCGTTAAATGCCATTTATGGATGCATCATATTTGAATATTTGTGCTTGAAATTAAGACTTTTGAGACAGAAATAAGCTGGGAAAAGATATGAAAATGATGAGAAATGAGTATCTTTTGTCTTAGCTTGGTTTTTGGGGAAATGAAAAGGGAAAGGTGTGGGAGCTTAAAAGAGGAGTTTTTGGCTGTAAAAGGGAGGGCTGGAGTTTGAAAAGAAAAAGAAGATTTCTGAGAGAAAAAAAAAAGAAAAGAAAGAAAGGAGAGAAAAGAAAAGGAAGTAGAGTTTTGGCTTGAGAATCCACTTTCTTAGGAAGAAGGAAGGAGTTCTTGCATTCAAGATCATCTAAAACAATAAACCAAGCTCTAAGCGCTAAGGTAGGAGTTCTGAAACTGATCAAATCAATAAGAATCATCATTTTCAAGTTTTCAATTCATTATTTTATGTAAAATTTCATTTATTGGTTTCATTGCTTTTCTTTGTGTTTGTTGTGTATTTAAGGTTACATTCATGCTATGAACATATGAAATATTAAGTAGTGCTTGCAAGTTTACATTTATTTGCACTTATTTTGGAGTTACTTATAATTTGAGGAACATGTAGGTTGTTGTGTGCCAGTTGAAGAGGCAACGTCTCTTTACATTGAGGTGACTCCCTGTCACCCCTTGGCCAGGCGGCGATGTCTCTTTGAAGAGGCGTCGTCACTCCAACAGAGCTGAGCTTGAGTTAGCTTGAATTTGTAACGTTCATTTCGGATGATTCGAGTTTTTCCATGCGTTTATTCCATGTTATATCCTCAATTTTATATGTAATCACCATGATATTAGGTTTAATTAAGTGTTGATTCATATTTAAATGAGTATTTATGTCTATTTGGTACAAATTTAACTTGGTTTCTTTTGTAAATAATAATTGTTATCTTGTGACAAAGAACTAATTCTTGTTTATTGCAGGATTTTAGCATGATTTTCAATTAAAGAATGTTTGATTCCTTAATTTGTTCTTGAGAGCATTTAATTTTGGTTTATTATTGGTTTATTTTCCATTTATTTTATTTTTATAATCAAAAAATTGTAATCCCTAATCCTTCCCCCTCTCATTTGAATGTATGATTGTAAATTTGTTACAATTACTTGTAATAAGTATTTGGTTAATGAGCATGAAAATGACTGATGTGCAAACTCGAATGTTGAATATAAAATTAGAAATGATTGCAATTCAAATGACAATAAGGAAATAATCTAATAATCAAAGGAAATAAAAATACAAAACACACATGGAGGCCAACCGTTGGTTAATAAGCATGAAAATGACTGATGTGCAAACTCGGACGTTGAACATAAAATCAGAAATGATTGCAATTCAAATGACAATAAGGAAATAATCTAATAATCAAAGGAAATAAAAATACAACACACACATGGAGGCCAACCGCAAGGTTGGGTGGGCATTCCAAAAGCCCATACCCAGTTTCCGAACCCGATCTCTGATGACGGCTTCTAGAAACCTCCATGGAATCCAGTTGTTATACAGTGTGTTCCAGCTTTCATCTGGGTAGCGACTCCATCTGCATTATGGGCCACAAGCCTATTATGCATTTTCTAGTAGGCCTCGAGCTCACACAGTGTCGTGGTCGCCAAACACTTTGGCGCGTGCTAAACCCTGCTGCCTACAGTGGCCACTCCACTGGGGATAAAGAAATTGATTTTAAGTGTTTTGTAATTTATCATCTTTGATTATTTCTTTATTTCCTTTGCATTTCTTGCATCCACGACACTTTCCACCCAATGAGCACAGCAGTCCCCGAATAAACCGACAATAATCATTACTTCGTTGCCTGTATTTCACTCAAATCTGGTGGTGGGGTATTTGATTATTGTCACTTATAGCATGTACTTATCCACGTCGCACGGACCCTTGAGTGGGGAGACGTAATGGATGTATATAGCCGTGGGAGCCGAAGCTTATTACCCTTGACTCAACTCATATAATGCCTTAGCAACTTCCCCCAGGATTTTTCCAAATGCTTGTGTTTTATGCCATTTAGTAATCCTTTCAATAAAGCCCAAGCCATTGCCAATGGACTATGCCAAGTTGGGCTTTTAAGGCCCATTAAGATGGATTTTGGTTTTATTCAAAAGAATTGGTACTTGCTCGTATCGTCTTGAGAGTTTTATTGCATACGTCAGTTTTATTATCCCCTATTGATAATCAAAACTGGGCCAATAATTATAGGATAAGAAACTCGCCATTGAACACGCGTGTGGAAGAAATAAGGGTGGAGTTACCGTTTGAAGAGCTTTGCTTTGTTATGTGTTATATGTAAGTAGAATATTTGTTTACCTTTTTCTTTTAGCATTAACGAGACCCCGTATATCGTGCATACATGTCATGCATGTTTCTAATCTATGGTGGTTGTAGATATAGATCCGCATTAATCTTCTGATTGGGTATGATCTGACACCAGCTGACTGATTAGAATATCTGAAGAGACAGAAATGGCAGGGTTTGATCCTAAAGCCTTTGGGGAGAAATTAAAAGTAGAGATTGAAATTTGATCTGGTGGGAAATGATGACAGAAGTGAGAACACCGGATAGACAAGAGTCACAAGCACCTCAGCCCCACCATTTGATCTGAATGCTAAAAACTCTAGAAGATGGGAAATAAAGGATGACCAAGAGACTGTTAGCAAAACCGGTGACCTGACAAAATGTGGAAGCTTCGGGAGGTGTGGAAAAGATCGATTAGGCCAAAAGCATGAGCAAGACCATGGCCCAGATTCAAATGATGATGAAAGAAAAGGGGATCGATTCCTCGATGGATTACATTGGTTTGGATTTAGATGAAGATGTTGATCCTTTACCTCGGAAGTTTAAGTTTCCTGACATGAAGAAGTATTCTGGGACTAATGATCCTCACTTGCACCTGAAGCAGTATGTTACCTATATGAGGGCGACAGAATTAACTAAGCCTCAGATTATTAAACAGATCCCCTTATCTTTAGAGGGTGCTTCGATCCATTGGTACTACACCCTAGAGCTACATGTGTAGAGTGATTGGAAAGAACTTTGTACTGCATTCATTAAGCAGTATGGTCTAAACGCCCCAATGGAGGTATCTCTAAGGGATTTGTAGAACACGAAATAGAAGTTCAATGAGTTCTTTGCTAAGTACTTGACTAGATGGAGAGGAAAGCTCTCACAGATGAAACACAGACCAACAAAATCTAATCAATTGACCATGGTGATGGAAGGTTGTGTTCCATTGCTTTCCATGGAGCTGAGGGATCTCGAGATTAGGAATTTTAAGGAATTGCACAAATTTGGGGTATAAAAAGAGTCTGACTTGGCGCAAGATAAGAAATTCTTCAATTGAAGATCTGCAAGTAGAGAGGGGACAGGGTCTAGTAGTGGGATTGGACCAAATAATAATATGCAGATCAATGCCATCGGATAACCCCGAAGATTTTCTAATCTGGGAAGACCTTTTTCCAAAATCCTGGAGAAGGTAATTGAGAACAAACTGATACAACCTTTACCTTAGATACCACATTTTCTAAACATCGACCCAAAAATATATTGCAAGTATTATCAAACCATCGGACATACCACTGATGGTTGTATTCGTCTGAAACATAAGGTTCAAGATTTAATCGATTCAAGCAAGATCATTGACCCTAAAACCAGGAAACCCAACACCTGAAACAACCATTTACCCAATTATCGCAATGTGCCACCATCAAATCCACGCATTCTAATGATCAACACTCGCTTGATGGAGGAATAAATTTTTAATTCCTTTGTTGAAGCCACGCCCACATCCCCAAAACCTAAAACCAAAATCCTAAATCTGAACCAACAACCTATGGAATTTAATATGAATGTTTTAGAAATTTGAAGTTTCGATGA
Source organism: Mallotus repandus (assembly GCA_949671775.1). Lineage (NCBI taxonomy): Eukaryota > Viridiplantae > Streptophyta > Magnoliopsida > Malpighiales > Euphorbiaceae > Mallotus > Mallotus repandus. The sequence goes on from CATIWM010670996.1 coordinate 24,742, forward strand.
TGAAGAAGAGGGGTGGTTTGATTTGTGGAAGGATAATGAAGAAAGAAAGATCCAGCTTACTAGAAAGGGTGAGGAAAAGGAAGTTGAAGTGAAAACTACAAAGCCAGAAAAAAAAAAAGTAGACTCAAAAAAAGAAGAAAAGCAAAATGAGAAAGCTGTTGAAGCCAAGAGAAATGAGAAGACTCTCGCCAGTGTTTGGAAGTTGTTGATACACTCCAAAGCCCATCGGGAGGCGCTGGTTACTCATACTCCTGGTCAAATGGTGGATTCACTAACAGAAAGCCCATTGGGGGCAATTATTTTTACAAATGATGACCTACCCTTGGAAGGCAGAGACCACAACAAAGCCTTATTTATAAAGGTTCAGGTGAAAGGGAAACTAACCTATTGTGTGATAGTGGATAACAGATCCATTATCAATGTATGCCCTTTGAAAATCCTACCTAAGTTGGGACTGGCAGTGTCTGATCTGAAGCTGTCTGAGGTAGTTATCAAGGCCTATGATGACAGGAAAAGGCCTTTTGAAGGAACCTTCAGGGCGTTGGTCATGATAGGACCCATTAAAGTTTGGGTCAACCTACATGTCATTGACATCCCTATCACATTTGTTGTGTTATTGGGGAGACCATAGTTTCACCTGTTAGGAGGAGTGATGTCAGCTGTGCACAAGAAGATCAAGTTTCCACATGAGGGGAGAGTAGTCACTATAATGGCAGAAACTAAAGTTGTTGTTGCTGCTTTAAAGCCAACTCCCAATGAAATTTTGGTCAGTTCGAGCTTCAAGGTCTACATGATCTATAAGGATGAATTCAATCTAAAAATAGTAAGCATGATGAAAAATATGAACTTCATACTTAGAATAGGATTAGGGAAGAACCAGCAGGGCCCACCAAAGTTAGTGGTGCCAAAGGTCCCTATCTTGAAGTACGGATTAGGGTTTCAAAATTCCAGAAACTCAAAGGCTAAGGCTGAAAAGTGAAAAGCACTGTGGGAGACATTTGTGGAAGAAGGCGCCAATTATCCATATACCGGCGATCTTGAACCATTGATGATAGCAGAAAAGTTAGTCCTCGGGGTTGGAAATCTTTATTGAATATGTGAATAAGACCAGAGAATTTATTGTTAAGAAACTGACAGTGGACGAACTAGTGCTGACTCCAAAGCCGAAAAAAGACATCCCTATAGCAGAGTTGAAGGATGTTATGGATTAGGAAGGGGAGCGTGACTTCGAGTCCTTTGTCCTTAATTCTATCATAGATGTTTTCTAAGATGATCTTGATGTTTCTCTTACAAACATGTTATAGACTGATGATCTTTTCTTTTTAAAAGTTAATGCAATAAGATTTGACTTTGCCTATTTGTGTGATGTGTTTCCTGATGGTTATTCTATTTGTGATGATCACTTCATGCATATGTTTGATATTAATTCAGTGTAAAATGAATCATTTAATTAAGGCACATGTGATAACCCTAAGAATATACTTATTGCTTCTAATTTGACTCCTGATAAGAGAATAAAAATTAAAGAAACATTAAGAAAAAGATAGAAAGCATTTGCTTAGGGTTATGAGGATATGCCCGGAACTGATAGGGAAATTGCAAAACATAGGATCCCTACATATCCTCACATTACACCAATAAAGCAAAAGAAGAGAAGATTGAGGCTAGAATGGGCTCTTTTGATAAAAGAAGAAGTGGAGAAGCAACTGAAGGTGAGGTTCTTAGAGGTAGTGGATGACACCCACTAGCTAGCCAACATAGTGCAAGTTCCTAAGAAAGATGGAAGGGTTAGAATGTACGTAGACTACAGGGATTTAAATAAAGCTTTCCTGAAAGATGATTTCCCTTTAGCACATATTGACACCTTAGTCGATAGTGTAACCTCTAGTGCGATGTATTCTTTCATGGATGGTTTCTCAAGATACAACCAAATTATGATGGTAGTGGTTAACAAACTAAAAAATTCTTTCACCATCGAATGGGGAGTCTATTGTTATTCAGTCATGCCATTTGGGTTGAAAAATGCGAGAGCTACCTATCAGAGGATGGCTACCACTTTGCCGCATGATATGGTCCACAAGGAAATAAAAGTATACATGGACAACATGATGGTAAAGTCTCTGACTAAAGAAGGACACTTCAAGGCTTTAGACAAATTCCTAGCCAGAGCTGAAAAATATAACCTCAAATTAAACCTAAAGAAGTGTATTTTTGGGGTAACCTTTGGAAAGCTGCTAGGAAACATCGTTAGTTAGAAAGGAATAGAGGTGGATCTGGACAAGGTTAAAGCAATCCGAGAGATGCCTACACCTAAGAATGAGAAAGAAGTCAGAGGGTTTATTAGGCGATTGCAATACATTAGCAAGTTCATAACTAAGCTGACTACCATCTGTGAGCTGATCTTCAAGCTCCGGAGAAAGAATGAACCAGTGATCTAGGATGATAAGTGTCAGCAAGATTTTGAAACTATTAAGAATTATCTGATGAATCCTCCAGTATTACAACTACCAAGATCGGGTAAACTTCTAATCCTTTATCTAGCAATTGAAAGAGAAGCCATAGGTGCGATGTTATCTCAAGAAGACGACGAAAATGTCGAACATGCAGTATATTACTTGAGCAAGAAGCTCTTACCATATGAAGCCAACTACAGTTTAGAGGAAAAGACATATTTAGCTGTGATTTGGGCAATGAAGAAGCTCCAACATTACTTCTAGTATTACAGAGTTCAAGTGGTTTCTGGACATGATCCCTTGAGGTATCTCCAGCAGACTCCATCACTTACAGGAAAATTAGCCAGATGGTTGGTCCTGCTCACTGAGTTCGACATAGACTACGTGGTAAGGAAAGTGATAAAAGGGAGAGCTATAGCAAATTTCTTAGCTCAGAATCCAGTGGAACATGAACAAGAATAGGAGTTGGAATTTCCAAATGAGCACCTGGGGGCAATAGAAATCCAAATATGGACAATGTACTTTAATGGACCGATCAATAATAAAGGGATGGGCATTGGTGTAATTCTGATCTCACCAGAAGGAGAGATGATTTTGATGGTGAAAAGATTAGAGTTTGAAGTCACCAATAACCAAGCTGAATATGAAGCCTGCATTTTTGGTTTGGAAGCACTATAATATGCTGGGGTAGAAGAAGTCACAGTATATAGAGACTCTATACTAGTGGTAAAGTTGACCTCTAAACAATGGGAAGTGAGGGAAGATAAACTGAGATTATATTGGGATTATTCTACTACTGTTCTACTATCCTTCACTCAATTTAAATTTATTCATTTACCGCAAGAAGAGAATCAGATGGCGGATACCCTGGCCACTTTAGTTTCGACATGGGAAGGAGGAAAATAGGCAGGGATCAAACCTCTTATTCTTGTAAAATTCTAAATCCATTGTTTTGAAGAGATAAAGGTGATGCCAATTGACCCTACAGAGAAACTGTGGTTCTATAATTTACAACAGCATTTAGAAATGGGATAGTTTCTTAAAGATGTTGATAGGAAACAAAGGATGTCTCTCAAGATGTTATCTCATCAATTTATCAGCCATAATGGAATGTTGTATAAGAGAGCATCAACTAGAGTGCATTTGAGTTGCGTGGATAAAGATGAAGCCTAAAAACTTATAGAAGCAGCTCATGAAGGAGTATGTGATCTGCATATGAATATAGCAATTTTGGCTAAGAAAATATAGCGTCAAGGTTACTTTTGGCTAACAATAGAGGTGCACTATGTGAAATTTATAAAGAAATGTCATAACTGCCAAACATATGGCGATGTTAGTCATTTACCCTCCATGCAACTTCAGGGGATGAATTCTCCCTAGCCGTTTGCAGTATGGGGAATTTATATCATAGAGGAGATAGGCTGAAAGCATTGAACGGTCATCACTATATTATGGTGGCCATTAACTATTTCTCCAAGTGGGTTAAGGTAGAATCGTATACCACTGTCGGATCAAAACAGATGGCAAGGTTCATTGAAAGAAACATACTCTATAGATATGGATTACGTCATCATATTGTCATTGACAATGGTGTTCAGTTCCGAGTAAAAATGACAACTTTGCTAAAAGAATACAAGATTGAGCATCATAGATCATCTCCGTACAGACCGTAAGTAAATGGTGTCGTAGAATCTGCGAATAAGAATGTGAAGAGGATCTTATCTAAGATCGAAAACTACCGGGATATGTCAAATTATCTGCAATTTGCATTCTGGGGATACAAAATGTTAAGAACCTCCAAGGAATAGAACCACGAACCCTAATGATTATGAACCCGTGAATTACTATCTTAGAAACCCAAGAACAAATTGAACTTCAGAAACCCAAGAATCGCTTAAATCAGATTGTAAGTTTGGTTGATCAAGATTAGAACCTAAAGAAAACTAAGTTCTTTAAACCCTAACCCTTAACACACCACAAGGATAGATCAATTCCTTGATAAGTGGTTTATGCATTCAACAAGAAT
>CATIWM010671097.1:0-13355 GCA_949671775.1 Mallotus repandus
GAAGTGTGTATCCAGAACATATTCCTTCATCTTCAACAATGGCTGCCAAGTTCCCTAATGCACTCGCAGGATTTCCTTCAAATCTTGTACAAAGCAGCAGCAGTCCATCTCAGTCTCCACAGTGGAAGAATTCTGCAAGGACGACTGCTTCCCAAGTTCCTTCCTCATCTCTTACCTCCACATCCACGTCCCTCAAAAACCTTCCCCAACAGCAAGGCCGTATGCAGCAAGGCCACGCACAGATATCTTTTGCAGCCAACCCAAAACCATCAGCCATGCCACAAGGGCAGTCAGCTCCTAATGGTAACCAGTCCCCATCTCCTCCAATGGCAGTTGGTTCTCCAACCACTTCAATTTCTAAGAGTGCTGGGGGGAGCCCAAGGACAACGTCCAATTCCACAAGTAACAAAGGTGGGCAATCATCTACTTTGTCATCTCAGCAGGCCAAGAATTCCCCATCAATGGCTGCACAGAAATCATCTCCGGTTGGTGGGAGAAATATTCCTTCAATTCTTGGCCATCCCCACAATTCCTCAACTTCTTCTAGTTCTCTTACGAAGTCCCAGTTACAGCAGCAGCAGCAACAGCTATCAAAGCATGCACTGCAGCAAGCACAGATGATGTACAATAATAGTTATATGCAAACCCAAGTTCAGCACCCTGCAGGTTCAACGCATACATCATCAGCGAGTGGGTTTTATCTCCAAAGACATCGCAGTGAACAACAGCAGCAACTACAAGGTTCTTCGGTAACCTCCTCGGCTGGGATGATGTTGTGTCCTGTGTCACTTACCAATGCTACCACTACTGATCCTTCCAAGGCAGTTGCTGCTGCAGCAGCTGCCGCTGCCGCTGCAGCAAGTAATATGAAAGGTGGTGGCTTGCCTTCGCAGGGAATTATCCATGCCCAGTTTGCTGCTGCACAGTCTTCTGGCAAGACGCATCTTGTACCTAGTGGCTTCCCTTATGTCCATGCTGTTCCCACTGCAGTTCAGGTGAAGCCTGCTGAACAGAAACAACCAGCTGCAGATTGAGCGTACACCTCCAATGCATGACATGGCAAACCCCCAAGAGAGTAGAGCGGTGAAAATGAGATTTTCGGTGAATGTGGATCAAATGATGTGTCCTCTGGCGGTCAGGGAAAGCCATATGGAAGAAGCAATGAAGATTCAAGGGAGCACGCCGTTTGGATTAGAGCCCACATTTTTGGAAAAAGTTGAGCAAGTGGGAATGGGTACATGTACCCGGAATTTGCTTGCTTGCAATGTTCAATTGCCCTACTGTACATTCATGTTCCTAGTCTGACGAAGTTGATCTTCAAGTCTTAAATTAATTTTCGATTGGTTTTGATGGATGATGGGAAGACAGTGTGCAATGAATGAAGCAGGGGAAAAGTCTGATGAATGTGTGTTTTTTGTAGAGGGTTGAAGAAAGAAGAAGATGGTGAAAGGGTCACAATGGGAGAGATAGAACCCAAAAATATTAAAAAAAAAAAAATTACCTTTTCCTTCATTTTGGATAGCTAGCAATGGAGGTCTTTTTTTTCTTTATTTTTCACTGTCGTTAGATTTTTTTTTTTTTTTTTCCTTTTGGGGGGTTCTAATTATATTTTCCAAGAAAAATGAGTAGAGAAATGATCTCTGAACATATATATAATGCAATTGGAGGGTGTGTATGTATATGTCTGGCACATACAAGAGTAAAAACCCTCGCAAATTTTTTTATTTAATGCCCTGTCCCTTTCTTCATTTATTCATGATGGTGAAGCCATATGTAAAATCCCTTTGAATAAGAAGAAGATGAAGCTAGTTTAGATATGGAGCTGTAGCTTTATGAAAGCAACAGTTGGTGATAACAGAAGTAAAGGTTAAGGTTAGTGACCGAGGTGGATGAATTAGGACCTAATAATATTAAATTATATTAGCAAAAAAAATGTGGAATAATAGTTTTATTAAATTAATTAATTATTAAGTTTTGCGGGCCATGGATGGAAGAAGAATAGTATAGCAGCTAGTGGGATATACTGCCAATGGTGGCATTGCGATTGGCAAATTGCAAATGCCTGTCTACGAAACAAAAGTGGGTTGTTGAAAAGGGTCAGTGTCTTTATTGTCCGTATATTACACGTGGCTCATGTCTGTGTTTTTTTTGTGTGGATGTGATAACACTTTTATCTTATTATGTACTTTCTTTATTCTTTGCATTCTTCGTTACAAAAAAAATAATAATAATAAAAATATTACTATTTTAATATTATCAGATTTTCAATACTATATCTAACTTATGTTTACTAATCTATCTATCTTTCTTTCATAATTTGCCAAATTTGCCCTTGCCTAAATGGGCCCCTACCAAGCACAGGGGAAAAAAGAATGGTCCCACTACTTAGCCAGTTAGGTTCTAATGTGGGACATCATGTGCAGTAGTACTGACAATCTGATATCTTGCCTTGCCTGTAGGTTGGGTTGTGACTCTGAAAAAGCTTATTCTCATCTCCACACGTGTTCCCACTTTTTTTTTTTCTCCTTTTCAATTTCCTTCAATTCCTTTACTTATCAAGAAAAAAAATAAAAAAGATATGCATGTTTTTTTTGAAATAAAAGATATGCATGTATTAAAAAGTAAAGAATAGTTTATTTTATAAAATGCACAAAAGATATTAGTTTTATTAATAATTAATTTCAATTGTGTCTAATTTATTCATTCAATTTAGTTCTATTTGTTAAAATTTTGTTATGAATTAATCAAGAATTTGAGCAAAAAAAATGAATTAGAAATGCCTATGAGTAGATAGCTCATTTATTTATTTTTATCTCAATTATCAGTATTAATCTATTAAAATTTAATTAATTTAATTTAATTTTAATTAAAATATAAAAATAATATAAATTTTTAATAACTAATTTAATATACTTATGTAAATTTCAAATATTATTTAAATAAAAGTAGTTTTCTATCACCTATACAAATAGTTAGTTCACTTATTTATTTTACTTGACTTTGATAAGATGAAATAAAAGCAAAACACTAGGGTAGCTTTCTTTCTCTAATATATGGATGGATTCTTGGAGGAAAAAAAAAAAAGGTCCCACAAGAAGAATCAGTTAATGGAAAAATTGAGCAACCCCGTTAGTAGCATTACACACACAAGAAAAAGAAATAGAGAAGAAAATGGGGCTTTTTTGAGTTTTGATGAAATAAAAGATTGCAAGATTACGTTATCCCAGCTCATCCCACCCCACTCCAATCCCCAAACCTCTTGACCCCACCAACCCACATTTTAGAGATTTCTTTCTTTCTTAATCCCACTCTTTAATTTTGTAATTAATTACTTTCCTCTTTATTTTGAAAAACTTAACCCATTTGCGTACACAGAGTCAATGACTACAAGCCTATGCCAATATTGATCCCAACATTATATAACAATATGATCATTTTGGAGTTGAATTTCTAAAAACATATAATGAGGGGGTTAAGTCAAAACCAACAAGAGACAATGCATTCTTATTATTACACAAATGACATTATGACTCCTTGAGAATTCATGAAACTAAAAAGTTCTAATTTACCTCTGCATGAACAATAATTATTTATACATTTTTGGGTCATAATTGACAATTAAAAAATTGGGTAGTTAATCAATAGCAACAATCATTTCAAAAAATCAAGAAGAAAAATGGTAAAAGATTTTTAATTATGAAAGGTAGGAAACTTTGCCTGTGAATATAATCCAATATTCACTCCATTATAACAGTTAACATAAAATAAAATAGTCCATCAATATTTAAATTATATAATTTTTTTTAGAAAACTTTGAAAAAAAAAAAGTAAGGGTAGTAGGTACCAATATATAGAAGGTAAGTTTCATTAAAAAAATAAAGTTTAGCTCTAAATGCCAGCTTGAAGAATATTAATTTTATGATTGTACTTTTTTAAAAGGTTAAGAAATTTCTTAAAAAAATATAATTTTCAAGTACTTTATTTTAATTTGTGTAATTTATTTACTTTTAAAGAGCTTATATTATAACAATAGTAAAAAAAAAAAAAGCCAAGTTTCCCATGAAATGTGCAAAGATCATTAAAGAAATTGTGTGCAACACTTAGATGCATATCATAAAAGCTAGTTGCACATCTAATGGAGGGCCCTTCAATTTCCAATTGAAACTATTCTGTGGGAGTCCACCACCACTACCACCATCACATTGTATTTGTATAGAGAGAATGGTGCAAGATTCATCAATGATTCAACTGGATAAGCAAACAAAAGATTAAAAAGTCCCCTCCCCTCTCCTTATATAACATTGATAGGGACAATTTCACGAAAAGGAAAGGCCATATTCATATATATATAAAGATGAGAGGAATGAGCCAATTTTTCTTGGGTATCTCTCCTTTTTATTTTCTTTTCCTTGCCTATAATTTTATGTGTCACCTTGTTTAGTTCACAATCTTTTAATCTGATAGACTGACATCAATTGGCTTTGTCTTATTGTCTTCTTCTTGATTCTCTGTATATTTTAAAGGTTAAACAGTGTTACATGTTTAGTTTTAATTAGTGGGTTATCTGTATAAGAGATTATAAATTATAGAGAAAAAATACATGCTCATAATTAAATTTAAGTTTTTCAATAACTGTCGGGATTAGATAATAAAAAATTATTTTTATTTAAACAAAATTTTGAACTCGAGTAAAAAAAACTTAAGTTCTAATTAAAGACGTAAAATATAAAATTAATCACTTTGCCACTTTAAAAACTCAGTTCTCAAACTTTGTTTAATTCAAAGAGATTAGCAAATGATAAATTCTGTTTTCCTTCTATTTTATACATAAATTGCTGGGGCCTGGGACCATGTCCTATAGTAAAATAACTGAAAACAATATCTAGCAACTCTAGTCAACACTAATAAATATGGCCATTAAATTAAGTACGGTAAGTCTTCCACATTAAATTAAATTAAAAATCTATGAGTGGTCGTTTTTTTTTTTTTTGGCCAACATCTATGAGTTGTTGTTGACCCAAATAAAAGAGATAAAAAGATTATGAAATATATCTAGCAAGTTAGTAGCTCTTGAGTCTTGACATATTCTGTAAATGATTTGATTTTTTTTTTCACTTCTTATTTATTTAATAATTTTGTCCTTCCATTAATGAATAATAAAATTTAATTAAAATATATTGTACTCTAATATATGATATATATATTATATTTTGATTGATTATACAAAATACACTAAATCACATGTGAAATATAACATTCCATAAAGTTATAATTATTTTTTTATCAAAAGAGGGGTTATATGATCTAAATTTTGATAGATTGTATAACAAGAGATAACACTCTTTTAAAATCAGTAATAACAGAAATTAAATTACACATCTCATGATAATATTAAAAAAAAATTACCATTTAATTATTTTCTTACTAACTAAAATTATAATGATTTTATTAGTCAATATAATCCAAAAAGGCACACACTTCATGTTCCTTTAATATATATATCATTTCAATTTTTATTTCTATAGTTGGGCAAAAGTTTGATTAATATAAAGAGCAATTCAAAATGTAGTTGAAAGTAGTGGGGGCAAGTGGGGATAGAATTATAATGAATAAATGGCGAGAAAAGGAAAAGAAAGTTAGTGTAGTGTGAAATGTGCATAGGGACGTTGCCAACTTGCTGTATTGCCGTGGCTTTATTTTCCAACCTAAGAACAGGGCAAAGAGCTGGCTAGTGAAAAGGGTCTTGTTCAACCCGCAAATAAGGATAATACTCATACGGCACGACTCTTCCACCATTCATTTATATTGGCCTTGGCTTTAGCAGCCACGCTCATTCACAATGCACAAACCGAGCTCATATGCCATTTACCCATATCTCTTTAATATATAAATATTTAAGCATCATGATGATGAAGGAGGACCCAAAACCCACCGCTTCAGGTGGGTATGGAGTAGGAGACAAAAATAAAAGTATGTTGTTGTCTTTGCTTTTGTTTTATAGAGAAAAGGAAAATTGATATGTATTGTATAAAAAACAGATATAAAATCTGACGACAATTATGACTTAAACCCCATTAACGGCCACTCAAAATTAACCAAAGATGCTGCTGTAGTAGGGTAAGCTAAAGGCTTGTCATGACACACATGCTGACATGCTTTTGGGTCGTATTCAATGTGGCGCCGCCCCACCAACCATACAATTTTGTTGGTCTCCATGTTGCTTCCTTCAAGATTTTCTGTGTGGTGGGTCCTTCTATTATATCATATCAATCATTTTTTTTTTATTTTTTTTTTGGATTTAATTGTTAACTTCAATCCATTCAACAAGAGGTAGTAGCAATCAAGAAAATCAATATAAGCAACGCAAGAGCTGGACAAGTGCTGCTATACTTGACCAAGGCAAAAGGTCTGAGCATAAATAGATACATATGACAGTAGTTGCTAGCTAGCTTCGAGCAAACATTATGCAGTACAAGAAAGCAACAAAAGCCGCTCCACAGCCGCAGTATCTTGCTGATGCATTGCAATTTGCAAGGCTCTTCTAAATTGCTTCAAAGTAAACATTATCTATAACTCAGGTGTCAAGCAATCAAGAAGAACGCTACCCATCAAGAACCAGCAACTGCAGCAGTAGTTATCTTGCTAGTGCAGAAGCCGCAGCCGCAGGTAATAATCCAACCTATAAAAGATATATATATATATATATGTAGCGAAGCTTAACAGTTCAATTTACCTTCTTCACCTTTAATTATTCTAGCCAAGAAACAAACTCTGGCACTATTCTTTTCTTGAAAGAACTAATGCCACTTGGCAAGAGTTTGATTTCCAGGCTAATCTGCGAAAATTCAAGTTGTATATGATTTGTCTTTGAATTCAAAGTAAATTTGGGGTTGGAACTGCATTCTCAGCAGTTGAAGATGCGCAACTAGTAAAACGTTAATTGATCTTGAACATTAATGTTTTTAACTTTACAGATGAAATAAATGTACAATTCTACTGTAATTTTTTTTTTTTCACTTTCAGAAACCTCAGACTCACTCTCACCTCATGTGTATGTCATCATCCGTAGACATCGAACAGAAAGAGAAAAAAAAGGGTCTGGTCTCTTATTAATAATTATTTAGTTTTGTGGGATGGGACATGTGATGTTCATTGGATTGAAAACGTTTTTAAGCTTTGAATATTCTTCTTGTAACGTTATTGATTTGGTGGGTTGATTCTAGCTAAATTTTTTTTATCGCTATCAGAACTCCGAGTAATTTAAAGTTTCAATCGATAAACTATAAAATAATAAAGTTTTTTAAATATGTATATTTTTTTATACATAAAAATACAAATTTAAGATTCTACTTAAAAAAAACTTCATTTCAACTAACAGTAATTAATGGTTGTTTAGGTAAATTTTCAATCAAGTAAAGCATTCTACCACTAATACTTTTCTTTGGCCAACCATTATATCCACGAGTATGATTATACAAATGATTACTACAATGACATTAATTAAATATATATTAATGTCAATTGATGTATCAATTTAGTCGTAGAATGGAATCATTTTAGAAATGGACAAAAGATATTTAAATTTCGCCAAACTTTGAAAAAATATATAATAATCATAATAAATTAATAATATGCTATTGTCATGATTTATTAAAAATTCTCAAAATAAACAGTATTTTCTATGTAGATTATATATGAGATTAATTTGAAAGGTCAAATTGATATTTTTAATACCTTAATTCATTTCTTTAATCAATATTCAATTCCAATTTGTGCCATAGAGGCCCCACTATAATTAATTTATTAATTATTTAGCTAATTAAATAATTAATAAAGCAACTTAATTGCATCTTGTAATGAACTACTTTTTTTTGTATTGGGGAGTTGCTTAGCAGAGACTGGAGGTCCACTGTTGTTATATAAGGCCCTATTAATCATAATTTAATAATATAATTCAAAGTTCAAAATAAGATCAATAATTTTTTGGCAATAAAAGAAAGATTAATAGTTTATGTAAAATTATTCAGATGAAGATGGAACATATAAATATAGGCACTTGGGTTTCAATAAAATTAGTTCTTTTGTTATGCTCTTCATGCTAAATTTTTATTTTGATATGTATAATAATGTCTTAATACTTTATTGTTTAGTTTTTTATCTGATGCCATCGATATTTGATAATCATATGAATTCTGATTATTTTGGAGTTCACATTTGGTGGACCTATAAGGGTATAAAATTTTTTCATTACACGTTTTCTCTACATATATAAAATTTAAACTCAAAATTTTTTAACATTTGAACCAATAAATGTTGGTAAATTTGTAACATTAAAGAATCAAATGAGCTTAATGAAAAATGCATTCTATTTTTTTTTCTATAAACCACAATTTTTTTTAGGTTTAACATGATAAAATTCGATCAAATTGTTATTAAAATTTTCAAATAATTAGACAAAAAAAAAAATTTGTTTGTCATCCTTGAAAGAAAATTTTGATAAAATTTTGCTGATAATAAAAAAATGAAAGAAAATAATAAGTTAAATCTCTATTAATTATTAACATTTTTAAGAGATATTATATTGCTAGCTAATAGTATAGTATAAGAGGGAGGTGTACTAATTATCAGCATTAAGTATGTTTCTGTGAATTAATGGATGAGTTGTGCTTCTAATTTCTAATCATATAATTAAATATATACCTTGTGAGTCATCTTACTAAACTCTATCTTCAAAAATAAATTAATATTCTTTTCAAAAAATATATTAATATTATTTTCTTCTCTTATGACAAAGAATTTGAATCTGCCTCAATAAATTAAATAATAATATTCCACATTTATGTATTGTTTCACTTACCAACTAGACAACCATCAACTCCTGTTCATCATTTTTTAAGTAATTTTTATATATAATGTGTGTCATTATCAGCACTTGATGCGAATCAAGAAAAAAAAATCATTGTTTTAAGAGAGCATTAGGTTAATTAAATGAATGATGCATCATGGTTGGAATTTTTTTTTCATTTGTCAAATATAAATTTAATATAAAATCTTATTTGTCATTTTTATTTATTATTTTAGGATTGTTTCTTGGAATCTATACCAAATGTTATTCTTTATTCCCATGTGATCAGAGGGGCACCAAAGTTTGAGCAGAAGAAACAAACAAATTTAGCTTAATTAATTTTAAGTTATATTCAATTAAGATTATATGAATAAAAAATTAAGAGATTGATTATGATTATTGTAATCAAATTAAAAATGTTATCTACATGATAATTTTCATTGAAGATAATGAAATCCCACATGGACACACATTTCAATACAAATGATGAGTGACTGAACTATCTTCTTTATTTTGATACTAAGAGTTCAATAAAATTCTTAATATACGTTCATCATGAATATTATAAAACACCATGATCGTATTAGTGATGTTTTAATAATAATAATAAGGATTTCCAGATAATGTTTCCAGATCTTAAGGTTATGGAGACAAAGAAAAATGATAGCGAATTCTCTTTTTAAAATGTTTACGGAATTCATCCTTATTTTTTCCTTTTCATTCATTTGAAACTCTTCGATTTGTTAATTTTGTCTAGATTTTCTTTTTTTTTTTAAAAAAAAAAAGGAAAACTCTCCTTTTTTTTTTTCACCAAAAAGAAAAGAAGGATCTTCTTCGCTGAGTCGCCTTCATTTTTTGAAGTTTCTTCTAATAATACCTAAAATAAGGAGCTTCAAATACATTTTTCTTCTCTTTAAATTATTTACTAAACCCTAAAGATTCGACACTTGTTTCGATTATTAAAATCGTCTGAAAAAATATATAAATATATATATATTAGTTCTTGCATTTCCAAAAGAATAGCTGAGTACCCTTTCCATTCCCAATTTCAGCAGTTACTAGAACAATGGGTTTAAAAACTACCCAAATCAGTGGTTTACCCCAAATTTAACACAGGACAAGACAGACGTGTTCCTATTTCTATACAGAAGCTTCTAACTGCGATTTCCTGATGTAATGAGATATCACTTTTTTTTTCTTTTTCTTTTTGGGCGTGACTTGATAATGACTCAGACGAGAGCCGTTACTTTTTAACATCTTACTCTAATTGTAACAAAGATTCAGAAAGAAAAAAGAGAGACATGGAAAGAAACTAAGGATGCTGCCGGGTTATCAGGGTGGTTCTACCCAGGGTTATTATTAGTCAGCATTTGTTGAAGACACGCTGTTGATCTGCTTCTCCTGCTGTTTTTTCAGATACCTCTGAGCAGTAGCATTCACAATCTTGAAGAAGAAATTCAAAAGCATAAGCCACACAATCGTGTTCCATAATGCAGCAAACGAGAAATCCCATTTTTTACCCTGCCAGGAACAAACATTGAAAATATTCAACTTCAGAACAAGGGCTGGTAATTTGAAAATCCATCAAAATTAGATTCATGAAAGTTCATAAACAAAAGATTCTCGGCACAGCATATGCTCATATTTGCTTTTGATAATTGAGCCATCCACCACTGTATGCACAAGGATGTTAATAGTTAATTTGTTTGCAAGTACCTTGTTATTTGAGGGTAGAAGCGGTGCAGGTGCCATGTATTTTTCCTTAATGGCATGCAGTTTGGCTATGATGTTGGGCAGCACTGATGCCATACCAGGGACAAAGCTGAGTACCCAGATCAATTCATTCTCCATCCAATTGAGAAGTTGATTATTGCAGACAGAGATGATGAAAACGGTCTGCAGCCAAAAAAAAAAAAAAAAAAAAAAAATCAAACAAAGAACATTGAGAAACCGACACACATTAGCACTTGAAAATAAAACCAAGCATCCAACACTAGCCTTTTTTTATGAAAACAAACATGAAAGTTCAGTTTTTATTCCCCTCTCACCTAAATCAATGCAATAAAAAAATTGAGCTATAGCACAGCAGGTACTAGAACATACGCTACAAACCTGTATGTGAGTTTTGACAAGTGCTTTTCCAATCAATGTTGCAAAGAAAAACTTCCAAAATGAAATCCCAAATTGTCCACACATAATGCCAGCAAGGTCAAACAAGGGATTTGGCACCTAAAAGATAATTATAATTTATCAGCAATGCACATTAACAAATAACAATCAAAATTAAATTCATCAAAAAGAGGATGTGCGTGCAACTAACCGATGCAAGCACTAAAATCGTGAAGAAGTTTAAATGTTGTGAATGTGTCAGAAGCCAGCGTTTGATTGCATTAATGTGAGCAACTATAATTCCATTATCTTCTGATGCAGAAACATTCAGTTCTTCCATGGCGTCTACTTTATTACCTGATAAGCTAGCTGCATAAAATGAGAAATTTATTACAAAAGGTCATTTGGACAAAAAGTCACAATGAGAAATTTATCAACCTTTTTAAAGGCATAAGTTCAAAAGAAGAGAAAAGAAGAAACAGCTTTCATCTCTTATGAACATCAATGCACTCATTTGGACATAAATAAACTATCTTGGTATATGCTTGCATGAATCACAGAAGCATAACTGCATGTCCAATGTTTCACTTGCAACAATTCCCAACTACTTCAACCAAAAAGGGGAAAAAAAGTCAGGAAAGTGTCCAAATAATTAAAAATCCAGCCTTTGTCAAAAAGATGAGATTAATTTATCCTATTGTACATAGCTTCAGGGAAGCATGAGATGTGGGTATGTATAGTATTGGATCCACAGCCCCTCAGCATTAAAACACCGGCAGAGTTGAAGCACCAGAAATAGAAATCCATTCTTAACTTCCTTTTGTTGCCCGTGGCAGTTAGACATGCATGTTTATACTTAGTACCATAGCAGACAACTTAAAAGATCTCTGCTTGCCAGGCATTCAACTCACAGATGCCACAATTAACTTGCCGCATAAAGATGTATAGATGCACAAAGAAGACTAATCTAAATACATGCTGAAGAAAACAGATTTCAAAACAGTAACCTATAACATTTTATTATGTTAGATTATAAGAGAAGCCAATGGGCTTTGAGAATAGAAAGGATTTCTGAAAATCTCATCTAAGTACTACATCAACCTTGGTATGACGGGACGTTTGCCCTAACTCAATAACTAGATACACAGTTCCTATTCCTATGAAACCCTAGTTATAATCCCTTTAAACAAATTTAATCACATAACAAGGCAGTTATATAACAAAAATCCCAAACAAGACACTAAGAACATACCTGCCCTTGAAATGAAATAAGGAGGAAGCTCTCCAAGTGCAGTTCCAATTCCCCATAAAACAGCTTCTATCTGGACCTTTGGCAATATGCTGCTCAATGGAACCCGCAGCCCATGAGATGATGGGAACACCGGGTCTCCAAATTCACTGCAATCTTTGTCAAGCCATGAAGGCCCTCTTTTAAGCTGTATGGTATCATATAGGGCACTTTTTAGATCAACTCGGCCACATTGCATCGCTTTTATAGTGAACAAGGCGATGTGAGGACCCATATAAAGGACAAAAGTGTGCAAACCAGATCCTGTAAATTTTATTACATGAAAAATGATAGAATGAGAGAGTCAATTTATATTGGGAAAAGAACTAAAATTTGCAATAGAAATATAGAAATTAAAAGGCATTAATATAATGGGTAAAAAGAATTTTCTTGCTGTTTTCTTATCAAAATAAACATCTAGCATTAGAACAAAAGTTGAACCAACTATTGTCAGAAAATGGAAGGCTGAAGCAAATTGTATTAGAATTAGCTTATGGGAAATCCGATTCTGAGGAAGATTTCACTATAATAGCTGACAACTGTACCAAGCAATAAGAGGAAGAAAGTAAATCCAAAGATGAAGAAAAAGGTAAATCCAAATTATAGGAAAATATTAGATCCAAAGAGGAAGAATTAGAAAAAAGATTTTCTTAGTATAATATCGGACCCAGTTATTCAGAAAAGGTTAATGAAGAACCAACGGGTGATTGGTTTACTATAGTTACTTGTCATAGGAATAATTATTTCAAAAATTTCTTTACCTTGATTCAATACATATCAGTACCAAAATCCAATATTCTTTGGATAAATTTAGTATGTTGGAAAAATTTCAACAAAGTTAGTATTTATCAATATGTAAATCCAAACATAGTACAAATTTTTTATGACTATGGGTTACTTCATTGTATATATCCAAGCCCTAGTCATGAAGAACTCAGTCAATTACTAGCATGTATCCAACATGCCACAAAGAGGTTTTGGAATTTAGTAAAAAATAAGCATATATATATATATATATATATATATGAGATTTTATCAAACAATTCCAGAATTTTAGAAAGATTAGTCCTGGTGCCAGCCAATGACAATACTAAAATTTAGAACTACTCAGGA
>CATIWM010671125.1:0-29511 GCA_949671775.1 Mallotus repandus
TTCTGTGTTTATGGATTGATGTTCTAGGTAAATAATTTTTTTGGAGGAATATTATTTGCTTTCAGTTTACTGAGGTTGTGGGTTTAGGTAGAAGTGGAGGGTATTCATGATTAAGTGGTAGCTTTCAACGACTTTTAGAGAGGCTTGGTGGTAATGTTTCTCTATCCTAACAGAAAGTTGTTGCTGTCAATTAGGAAAGGTTTTTGGAACTTTTCATCCCCTCCCGCTTATCTTTTCTTTTTTTAGTCATTGAAGAGCTTTTGGATTTATTAGGCTAACATATTAGTTAAAATTAAACCTGTATTATGGAGTTGGAGTGGATAAATGTTATTGGGTCTAATTTTTGTCTTATGTTTGTGTGTTTACTATGCGCTTTCATTTTTTTTTTTGGAAGTTACTGTTAGTCTTAAGTTCAGATTTTTCTTTGTTATGTCTCAATTTTTTGTTGTTAGATGAGTTGGTTTTGGTTATTATACTTTGCTACTTGAAGTTGTTCAGATTCTGGTTACTGCATTCCAGTGAAATTTTTGGTTGATCAACTTTTCCAGTGAACAATTGTTTTGGAGTCTTTCCCTGGTTATTTTCTGTTACAGTTGTTTACATGGTATTTATAAGATAGCCTTTTCTTTTTCTTTTTTATTTTTTTCTTTTGTATTTTTTGTTTCTCACCATAAAGATGATAAATCCCATCAATATTGATGGATTATGAATGGTGGGTGAGGAAACTCAAACTTGACAATTGCCTAATTCTCACACCCTTAAATAAGAATACCAACAAGACCACTCCCTAATTGGCATGCTTTTTTATTTTTTGTTATGCTGAAATACATAACAATATATACCTTTTTCCTTGCCATAAGCTTCCCCACCACACTAGTGAGATAAAAGCTTGAGACTTCCTGTATGAAATCTTCTCTATTTGGAATTCTTTTTTTAGCTTTACTATTGAATTTTCCTATTCTTTTTGAAAATTTACTATAAATTTGGAAAAAACCATATGTTTTTGCAATTATACGAAAATTAATGGTTCATGGAAAATTTACATTTTGTTCTATCAAAGAGCCAAGTGGATCTGGGGCTTTGTGGTCTCTTCATCTTTATCTGAATTTGAGAGTCCAAACATATTGTCAACTGAAATTTAATGATTTGGAATTTCTAATGGACAGGCATACATAAGAATGTATTCTGCTCCTGACAAGAGAGAAGAATATACTGTTTCCAACTTTAATCTTGTAGGTCCATACATTTTTGTGTGCTTGTTTTATTCTTGATTTCAAAAATTGTAGTTAAGTTTCTATGTTGTATTGTCTTCCCAAAAAGTGAAACTTGTCTCTTGGATATTATTCTTACATATGTGTTTTGTATTTCCAATGGAGGGAGATGGGAAACATACTGCATAAAATCTTTGATAACTTGCACTAGGGAATATGTGAATTACCCAACTACTTATACATATGGTGCAGGTTAAAAATTCCCAAAAGGATATTCTGCCTGCTATTCCTTATGATGTTTCCATGTTAACATCTTTTGCGTTCAGACTTACCTGAAATGTGGGACCATGTATTCATTAATACCTATATAACGTGGTCCAGAATTTAAATCAAAGAAGTCATCCTTTCATGATGTCTTTTTTCTTTGGTTTTTTCTGTATCATAAATTCTGGCCGAATGTGCTTCTGGTAGGACAAGAATGATCTGCTGTGATAGTTTTTATCTTTAGATGAGCATTAACATGAAGACGAGTGCTCTTACTGCTGTTTTGTGTGATGGTATTGACATCAGCTGCCAATGCTACGATGAAATTTTATAAGCATTGTAATCTCAATCCTACACATACTCTTCACTTGTTTTTGCGATTTCTGTTCAAAGGAAAAAAGATGGTCAATGCCACTGGTAAACAAGTTATGAATGTGTTTTATAAACTATTCGCTGAAGTGCCAAAATTAGTTGGATAATACAGTAGCAAAACTGTAGGAGCTGTATTAAGCTAGGGAGAAATGCTTTGTTATCACAAATCAGGCCTGCAGATATTCAAACATTCAAGAGTTGTTTCCTCACTTGCACGGTGAAATGTTCAAATTTAAAGGATAGGAGATAGTTTTCTTCTTTGAGTAAATTTTTGCAACTTCTTTTTTCTTTGTGTCCTAAGCTTCATGAAACATGGACCGCCATTTTAGTGAACCAAAGCATGAGTTCTAAATTTATATAGTTATGGAATTCCTGCTCAGATGATGGCATGCCAATTGATTGGTCTCCTATTTGGGAATTGGCTTTTGGACTACCTGATGTCGATATTTTGGACCACTCGATGTCAATATTTTGGACCACTTAATGTCATTGCTATCATCTATCATTTGTCAAGAAACATAATTACCGTGCTGAGTTGAACATAAATATCATATTGAGGGCAACTATGGCAGCTTGTCATCCCCAAGACATTATAACATAAGTTTAGGTGAAAGGTTCGGTAGGTTAGGTGGATTGTAGCCTTCACATGTACATTCAACATGATTGAATGATTTTGCATTTTCATGCAAGATACTTCATACCATTCAAACATGATGTGTCCAAATCCAATCATACTGTCTTTGGTTTTAATGTTCTATAAGTTGGGGTGGAAATATAACTTGTGTGGTAGTATAATTAGCCATGTTTCTCAACCCTTTCTATGAGCTGACATGCTGTAATCCTTGACATGAAATGGTGGAAGGTTATTAATCATAAGAATTATCTGTGAGATCTTCAAATTAAAGTATTATTTGATGTTGATCCTTGCCTTTAAGGTTCACGTCTGTTAATTGAATATTGTATTCAGTGTTTAAGGTTATCCTGGTCGTACGATGATGTAAGGATAGGAGTGATTAAATATAAAATTAGGAGTGATTAGATGACGTAAGGATAGGAGTGATTAGGTATAAAACTTATGCTGCAAAATTTGTATTTTGCATGGTACACCAAAATGCAAAAGTTTAGGCTCTCTGTAAGTAATTAGATTAAAATCATTGGATATGGCCTTGCATCTCAAGAGATGGTATTAGAGTCCTTGCAACAAGTACCAAAAGGGTGGATTAAATGTTCCAATGCAGATTTCAGTTGTTTCGACTTGGTAACATTGACAAAAGACTGTTACGTTTCTTGCACACATTTTTCTTTGTAGGATCTAAAATGCCTAGCAAATAGTGACAAATAGAAAACCCTTGTATGATTCAACTTGATGTTCTTTCTGGTGGTATATGTGGCTAAAATCTTTAGTAATAATCACTGACATTTATCACCTTTGATGTTTTTTATTAAAAGAAATCTTTTTTCTTCAACATGGTATTCTGCATCGGAGTGCATCTGCAGTGAAGACGAGACATTGATTGGACAGAGATGTGAAATTAGCAAAACGAGTGGAGTAATGAGTAACTTGCAAGAGTCCTCTGATGGAAGTATTTGGTGGAAATGTGTTTCTTGCTTGGTTTTTAATTTACTATAATATTTTGTTGGCATCTCATTCCAGATTTGCCATCTTTTTGCCTATATTGTTGGCAAGAGTCACATGCTGTTGTTTATCTTATATGATAAATTATTGAAACTAGGGACTGTGTTTCTGTTTGTTTGGCTTCTATTTTTGGGGGCTTCAAAAATTTATGTTATTTAGCTTGGATGTCCTTGAAATTTGTGATAGAAGTGTTCGGAAATGAAATATTAGCCCTGCTTTTGAAGGCTAATATTTATTAAATATGTGTTCACTGAAGTATCCTTTTTAACTTTACCAACAGTTCTAGACCTTCCTGTTTACACTCTTTTGGCAATTCTTTTTTGATACCTAAGCTGCTTTTGTTCTTTAGTAAATAGTTTATTCTTTTAAAGAACTGCTAGAAAATGAGCATCTGACATGTACTAAATCAGTGTGCTAATATGGAGATGCATTTCACCCTGGCTGGCCTGTGTGTGCAATATAAATGCTGAAGTTAGGTTGGGATGCTCTTACTGAGCTATGGAACTTCACTCTTCATCATAACATTAGTAATGGCTTGTTTTGTGTTTATATGATTTTTATGCTTAGGCTTGAGATGAAAAGAAGGAATTGTTGGACTGAGATATGGCATACAGCCTGCCTGTATATTTGCTTGTCTGTCCATTGGATTTCTGCATTACCATACATATATTCCCTGCGGAGATGTCTAGTGATATTTTCCTATCACTGCCTGCTAATGCTTTTTTTGTATTTTGTAACCAGATTTCACCAACTTTCAGAATTTGACCAAGGGAAAAGAAGTTGCCGCAGACGCCTAGCAGGTCATAACGAGCGACGGAGGAAGCCACCGCCTGGATCAGTGTTATCATCTCGCTATGGCCGACTCTCTTCTACAGTTTTTGGTAAGGCTTTACGCATGTATCATTTTTCAGAGTTGCTATTTACAACTTCCGATAGAAATATTTGGTTTTCTGCTGCGCATTTGGATTGTAGTATAATTATATATATATATATTTATATATATATATATATATATATATATTTTTTTTTTTTGTCTTTGTGAGGACAGGTAATAGCAACAGAGCTGGAGGCTTTCTTGTAGACTTCAGTGCTTACTCGAGGCTTTCTGGGAGGGATGCATGGCCAGCTGCAAGGTCATCTGAGCGAGTACATGGGAACCAAACCACAAGTGCGGGAAGGTCTATTCCTAATCCATGGCAGACTAGCTCTCAGAATCCTCCATCCAATCTTTATCTGCAAGGTTCAGCAAGTGGGACTGGTTTTTCCACTTCTGTAATTCCTTCAGGAGAATGCTTCACAGGAGTTAGCATTGCTGACTCAACCTGTGCTCTCTCTCTTCTGTCAAATCAACCATGGGGCTCCAGAAACCAAGCATCAGGGCTTGAAGTGAAGGACTTGGTTAATGCCCAAGGAGCTACCCTGATTCAATCAACAAGCCCTCATGGTGCCTCAGTTAATCAATATCCAAGCCCCTCTTGGGGTTTCAAGGGCAATGAAGCTATTAGCACTTCGCATGGGATGTGCCCTGATCTAGGTCTTGGTCAAATTTCACAGCCTCTGGACAGTCAATTCTCAGGTGAGCTCGAGCTGTCTCAGCAGAGTAGGAGACAGTACATGGAACTTGATCACTCCAGGGCATATGACTCTTCTTCTCAGCACATGAACTGGTCTCTTTAAGCAGCTGCTATCATGAAAATCTTTCAGATGATTAATGATCCCTAAATAAGAAACTGGAATATCCATGTTGGCCAGGAGATCTTATTCCTGATCTTTTGTTGGGATGGACCCATTCTATTTTGCAACGAAAAGCCAAATATATTTTGGCTCTTAATCTGCGTTCACTTATCTTAAAAACAATGTGAAGCAAGGGATTACCGTTGTTCTACCAATTAGCGATTGGCATCCAATTGTAGTTTTGTCTACACTCTAAATTCCTTCTCATAAGAGGAACTGCTCAAGGAATATGGGCTATTAAAATTGAATAGGACCATATTGTCCTACCATGCTTTAGAATATTGATACGCATGATTTAATTTAACCTTTAGCACCTCCCTTAGAATTGAGGTTTGCGTGCTTGCTAGTATTGTTAGTACAGGAACATTCCTTAACGGTGGACTCGTCTACCCAACAACGAAATCTTGCTTGTACCTGAATCTCCAAAACTGCAACATGTCATAATTATTATAATTATGTATAATATCTATCACAATCTAATTGAAAAAAATAATTGAATGGTGAAACAGCAGTTAAGAATCATCATAGAATTTCAGACATTGGCCTCTCTAGACAAAAATGAGACCATACTGTATACTTAACTAGGCTACGGAACTAGTTATATTAGTGTACTTGTACAAAGTGCAGCTATCCATCCCTGATCAAGGAAGGTTCTCGGAGAAATGTTGACAAGATATACCATGTATATAATCACCAGGTCGATCTTTTGCATACAAGTCACTTGTCACCTTCGTGCTTTTTTGTCACCATCTTCTCTTGCAAAGCAGAAATTTCCATCCATTTGCAGGGATGATTGGAGTGTAAGCAACTTTGTCCACCATACAATGTGATAAGTCTGATTTTCAGATCTTACAAAAGAGCTTGCATTGTGTAGGGCACCTTTGGACAGCAAAAATCTAGTCTAGTGGTCATCTTCATCTACTCCAGGGCAGTCAGATAGAAGCGCTTCTTTTGTTTCATACTAAAACAAGCAGACACTCTATTGTCATGTACCAATTTTTCAAAATTTGAATGTGCATCCACATGCACCCCACAACACAATAAATTGGAATCCTTTAAATTTAGATGGAATGTGAGATATTGACGTACCTGAAATCCACAAAATAGGCAGTATCTATGTTCATCCCTCAGTTTCATCAATATTTCTTGCAAATCCTACATCCGCAAATTTATTGCTGATTAGGGTCTTAAACATATACATATGATGAGTTAAATATAAAAGAATAGCGAATAAATATAAGATTGTTAGCTATACTTAAAAGATAAGATCAGTTGGTCATGAACAACTACATGCAATGTATTTTGTGCTATAATAAGATACATCTAGCAAACTTGTTTGCTAGAAGTTATTGTAACCAATTAGTCAATAATAGAATTTAAAATCATGTAAATTTGATTTGAAGTGGTCATGGTACTGGAACTTGCATTTGGTTGCACAAGGATTTACCACAACGTCAGTATGCATAATCACAACAGAAAAATGAAAAGAGAAAAAAACTGGGCCCAGAACCAGATAGCCTATCGTAGACGTACACAAATCTGTAGAAGACTGCTCACAACTCTAATCTTTTGGTATATCTACAGTTAAAGGAAGAAATGCAGCAAACTTAAAATCATACTTATATTTGAAGCAGAATTGTAATACAAAATAAAATGTAGTGGTCCCTCCTAAATAGAGGAGAAAAAAGAAGACAGGAAAAATGTCAACATAGTTGTTCCATCCCAAGAGAGAAATAAATTCTATAAAAAAGAAAAAAGCCTTTTCCATGTGTAAACTCCAAAAATGAAAACTAGCATATTTGCATGCATGAAAAAAAAAAAGTTCATATGAACTGCAGTTAAGAATTTATCCGTATATTTTAAATTTGAGTATTCAGTATTCTTTATAGTTTTTTTTGGGTGTGTGTATGGCTGAAATGGGAGAGAATTACAAGGAACCATAAAAGAATCTATAGGACAAATTCACCTTCTAAAACTGACACATGAACATTAAACAAGAAACACCCAGTGTATCTTAATTCCAGAGGCCAAAATCAAAGCAAGGGCTGAAAGCACAAAGATCAATTTAATGGTTTGGGAAGAATGACTGTAAATAGAAAGCTTGCACATAGGCCTGAAAATTTTAAATTTACTATTCTGACCCCTCAAACTAGTACGCTGTCTATCATCTCCATTCATATAACCAAGTTTAATGGGTATGTCAAACATAATGCAGGGCCCAATCCTTTACAAAAGTGAGGCAGTGACCTTCAATAGCGCTATTTATAATTTTATAAATATCTACACTCAATGCATCTTAATTTAAATAAGACAATCAAGGCAACGACTGAATGCATAAAGATTAACAATTGGTTGAAAGATGCTATAGCACTGAATGTTTCCAATTTGGTAAACCAGGATTCTGTTTATCACCTCCAATCCTGTAGCAAAGTCTAAGGCACAAGCCTTGATGCTTTCACAGGACAGGAGTAAGGCAGTTGACTTTCAAGAGGTGAGTGCTTTCTGGCGTAGGTGAGCAACAGGTGCAGGGCATATGAGGAGTGAAGTTGTGCCTCAAAAACCTTCAATGACATGCTGGCACTTTACCAGAAATGCAACAAAAGAAATGCAATGTGCGCAGCTGGACAATGTTAAAAATCTTAGCAAACCTCCACCTATGATGCACGGAAACTTCTCCGAATAGGCGTTTCCGCATTTCGGAAACGTTTCCTTATTGGAAACTTCAGGAAACTCCTCGAAAACGTTTCGGGGTCGTCTCTGTAAATATAAAAAATTAGGAAACATGTTTCCTACTTTGAAACGTGTTTCCAACTGGAAAAATATATTCCTCTAGTATTTTCCTAAATAAGAAAAGAGACAAATTAAAAAATAATTTTATATTTTTCTTGACTAAACAAATTAAAATAATTTTTCTTAACAAATTAAAAAATAATTTTATTTTATATATAAAATTTATATTTATATATATTTGTAGATTTTTAATATTTATTTATATACCCCCATACTTTTAACATTTACACGTTTCCCCCACGTTTCCGTTTCCTATATTTTAAAAAATGAGGTTTCGCCGTGTCCGTTTCCACGTTTCCCTGTTTCCGTTTCCGTGCTACATAGACCACCACTAATAAACCTGAAACTTAATGATCTACCAGAAAACAGTTTTGATGTGCAAATCACCAAAAATGGTGAATGTTAGCCAATTCTATCCTAAATTAACTCAAATTCATATGAAAATCATCAATATTCAAACTTTAGTAGTCATCTCATTACCATTTTCCTTGCACATTATTACGCAAAACATAGAAATTTTCACATGCAACAGTCATCAACTTCAAAATGTTAATATCATATAATTTGGTGCCTATCACTAACTCTAATGTCAAACTACCACATTATGGGAAGCACATCACCTTAACTTGAGCGGAGTCATCAGTTTATTTCAATTGCACTTTATGTATAAACATTCAACAGCCACAGATAGCCAAGAAGAAACTTCCAAAGAGTAACAAGAAAAATGCTTTTAATAACATACCTCCTCCGTTATCTCTTCCTCTTCTTCTTCTTCTTCCACTTCTTCACTTTCATCCTCTTTCTTTTTCACCTCCAGAACTTCTTTGTTCTCCAATTGGTCAAGGGCTGCTTTTGCCTTTTGGAAATTTACTACAACTCTCTTACTCCGCCACTGTGACTTCTGCCTAGAACCAAACTCTACCATCAAATCCTCTTCCGTCCTTCTATTCCTCTCAGCCTCAAGCTCCTCTCTCTTCCTCTTCTCCTTATGTGGATCCTCCCTTCCAATCCCAACTCGTGTCCGCCGAATTTCAATCCCCACAGGCTCAGCTCTCCCAGAGCCCTCTTTACCAAGAGCTGCACCAGGGGTGTAACCCATTTGCTTTAACAACTTAAACCCAATATTTGATTGCGGAATAGGAGCCTCTATTTTCGCTAAGGTTTGCTCATCCTCTTCCTGCTGCTTTCTCTCTCTTTCAAGTCTACGCTGCTCTTGCCAGCTGAGAGTAGTTTTAGACTTCTTCTTGGATGATTGGACAGCCGAGACTTTGTTGGTTGAAATCTGCATAAATGATGACCAACACTCTCTGACTCAGTGGCTAACAAAATAAGAAAATAGAAACGAAAATCAGATAGTTTGCTGATTACTACAGTAAAGTCAGAAACAAATTCCTTAAAAAAAGCCTCATAAGCCAACACTCCCGACAAAATATACACAAATACCAATACCCTTACAATATATAAGCATTATGCACAGGCTACGCATATAAAAAAATACAGTGTTTACTTCTAGGGTTTAGTACAGAAGCAAAGAAACTGACCTTTTTTGTAGAGAATTTAGAAGGGTTGGAGGCTTCGGGAGGCAGAAACTGAGAGAGGTCTCCCATGTAATCTTCCTCTTCTGCTCCTCCTCCAATTTCTGTTTGATTCTTTCTTGATTCAGCCATTACTGAAACCTTTGAGGAAACAGAGACAATCTGAGAGAATCATGAATCAAGCACAAAGAAGAAGAAGAAGGAAAAGCAGTAAATGGGCCAATATTGGGCCTAAGATTGAAATGATTTCAAAAGCCCAACAAACCCATTGCATTAAGTGTGCAGTGCACGCTTCCCTCTCAAACTACCATAACGGTTTTCTACTGACCTGGAGGAGAAATAGTACGGTCATGCACATTTCCATTTTCACGTGACGTCGCCGTCGTCCCCATCCGTCTCTATATCTAACAGAACCCACAAAAAAAAAAAAAAAAAACCATTCCAAACGCTCTGAAGATTTTGCTTCTTCAAAGAACAGGTACTTTGCTACTTTCTCTTCGCTGTTTGGTTTCCGAGAAAACACGAAGCAAAAACAAAAAATAATCTTCAAAATCTAAAGCTGCGCTCACGCATTCCATGATCGCAACTCTTTTTCATTTTTTTTGTTTCGTAGGGCATTAATTATTTAATTTTCTAGGCAAACAAACAGGCGTCTTCTACTGCTTTCTTGTTTAATAACTCCATTTTAATTTGTTGTTTGGTTTTAGGCTAAATATGATCAGAGACAAAGAGTTTGCTGATTTCTGGAAGTAGCTAGCTGGCTAGTAATGGCGTTAAAAGAAATGCAGCGTTTGTGTTTCACTGTAATTGTCGTCTTACTGATTCTGGTTTCACAGGCTTTGGCGGTCACTGATCCGTACGACGGTAAAGTGTACATATATATATATAAAGTTTCTTAGAATATTCATCACTCGTCTCTGTTTGGATCCTTAGATTATGTGAGAAAAGTAACGAAGAAGTCTTGATTCTTGATAGTTCTTTTCTTATTAATTAATTATTTAGAGAACCAGTCAACGGATATAACGGTGTGACTTTGTTTGGATTACTGCAAACAAGAACAGCATATAGGCTCAAGATGAAGAATTCTATTTTCCTTCTTTTTTTTTTTTCTTAATGTTTTCTTGGCAACCAAACAGAGTAGGCCGCGAAAATATTTTCTTCTTCTTCTTCATATTATTATTATTATTATTAATTAAGCTTTGAGCGGGAAGAAATGGCGGGAAAATAACGGAATCAGGTTTAACACTAGGTTTACTCGTTATGGAACAATAAACAATTGTCATAATCGGGACGAAGCTCTATCTGTATATTTTCAGTTCTTTCTCTTGTTGTTTCTGTGCTATAATCATCATATATTAGCGATAACGGGATCTTCTTTGTCTGCTAATTGCAAATTACCGATCGGAATTAATCAAATGGACATAAATCTTTTTGTACTTTCTTTTCCTCCCTAGGATTAGATTTGGTTTGATTCTCTCTTCTACAATTTTTTTGAATGACCTACTGATATTTCCTTAATTATAAATGATGTACTGTTTATGTGTACTTAACTGCTCAATTTTCTATAGGATGATGTGATTCATCTTTACAATAATTTGATAGTCCTTGAAACTGTTTTGCAGTCATAGCCCTTCAAAATCTGTATTCAGCCCTGAATAAACCCTCACAGCTGATGGGTTGGAAATTGGAAGGAGGGGATCCGTGTCAGGAGTCATGGACTGGAGTGTCATGTTCTGGATCATCTCTAGTACACCTGTGATTTATCTCAACTGTTCTTTTTTCATTAGTTTTTGTTCTAATGCACCGGTATATTCCTTCTTCTGAACAGTTGCAGCAATTTCACTACCAGCTAATTTGTTCTGTCACGTAACGTTATGCAGTAAACTTCAGGGACTAAACCTCAGTGGGTATCTTGGAACCCAGCTCCATTATCTTCATAACTTGAAGCACCTGTAAGTTATTTTTCTGCTTTTGATATTGTTCTCACAATACTGTTTTCTGTTATTATTATTATTATTATTATTTATTTATTTTTTTAAATCTCGTTGCTTATGTTAGGGATGTTAGCTCCAATTACATTATGGGTGAAATTCCGTATGGCCTACCCCCTAATGCCACTAATATGTAAGTGTATTCTGGTCACAGATGTGGTTATTGGTTAAATTCTGCATCAGTTACTTTTCCTTCTAGTTACATCTGTACTTATCTCCTTTTATTTATGCATGACCTTTATTTGATACACAGCAACTTAGCAGGAAACCGATTGAGCCAAAGTATACCCCATTCTCTCTCAATCATAAAAGTGCTCCGACATTTGTACGGTGTTCTTAACTCTCTTGTTTCTTTACCTGATTTCTGAAGTGTGTGATCTCATGAATTCTTTGATTGTTCTTCTCCAGGAATCTAAGCCGCAATTCACTGTCTGGACATGTTGGCGATGTGTTCACCGGCCTAAATAATCTAAAGGAGATGTACGTTTCTGCACCTTTTTGAGTTTTAGCAATAGTAAGCAGTCCTTTGGTGCTATATAATCTATCAAAAGAACTTCTTTATAAATATGGCGGGGTATTCTGTTATGAGAGATCAGTGCACAATTATGAACCTTCTTTAAATGGTAATTGAATGCCAGTTTTATATAATTAGATTATAATCAAGCATAGAACAATTCATCGAGTTTCCTTGTTGGCATCTACAATAGAAAATGTTGTGTTTAAATAATCATTTATAAGTTTGCGAAGGAAAGCCAATATTATTATTCACCTTTTAGTTTTTGAAAAATTATTCCTTCCAAATCAAGGTGAATACAACAACAATTGAACTATAATTTGTCTGAGACATGAATTATCATGTGCTGGGATGGCAATTTTTCATTTTCAGTGTATCATTTCATATATCCCATGAATCACATTTTTGAATTTAGAACTTCACCACTTTACT
Organism: Mallotus repandus; assembly: GCA_949671775.1. Classification (NCBI taxonomy): domain Eukaryota; kingdom Viridiplantae; phylum Streptophyta; class Magnoliopsida; order Malpighiales; family Euphorbiaceae; genus Mallotus; species Mallotus repandus. The sequence continues at coordinate 12,480 of CATIWM010671125.1, forward strand.
AATCCTAAGCATTTCTACATACATGGAAGATGCCTTCTTCCTATTCCTTTTCACATCCTCCTTTTTTTTGGAGTTCCTAGTTCCAACACCTTTCTTCATAGAGAACTTGGTGAAGTGATTCCTCATGGGAACTCAACATGCTGTGACAGGGATCTATCCTACAACAACTTCACTGGAGATTTACCACCTTCATTTAGTTATCTGAAAAATCTTACTAGATTGTGAGTATAATGCAACTTCCTTTTACAATTTGTTTCTCCTTTTGTATGCCAAGTGGTTCTTATTTATTTCTTTGAATATATCTGCAGGTTCTTGCAGAACAACCAATTCAGTGGATCTGTCATCTACCTCGCTGATCTTTCCCTAACAGACCTGTATGTTCCTTCACAACTTGTATGTTTATGTGTTAGAATTGTGCCTTTGGGCCGACCTTAACCCTTTTTATCCGTTTCTCTCTTGTTTGTGTTCTCAGGAACATCCAATGTAATCAATTTAGTGGTGTTATTCCAACTCAATTTCAATTAATTCCAAATTTGTGGTAAGTGATCAGAAAATTTAAAGTATTGATAGGTCTGGCTGCCTGCACCACTAACTAACAATCCTTGATTCCCTTCTGGTTGTACTTTTTACTAGGATTGATGGGAATAAGTTCCATGTAGGAGCCAACTATCCACCCTGGAACTATCCTCTGGAAAACATGACCATTGTGAAGAATTTTAGTGGCCCTCCATCAACAGAATCAAGCGCTCTTGAGAACTACCCCCGCCCCAAGACAGCTGGACACAAGAAGAAAAGGCTAGGTCCTGGAGGAATAGCTTGTGTCATCGGTGCAACAACTCTAGTAGTGGCCTGTGCAGCAACTTTTTTAGCTGTCCGATTTAAGCAATCTCATGTTTTTCCAGTTGCTAAAACCAGAGGTGAGACTCCTGAATGTACGCTGCAAGTAACAGTATGACTTGAGTGACTATCTAAAGTCGAAAATGCAGTCTGATCTTGATGTTCAATAGTTTAACGCACCCCTTGTATCATTACCGTCAGAAATAAAACTCTTTCTTCTACTCTGAATATTTCACCAAAAATGGATTTCTAGTGCCTGTCCTGTATTAATCTGAATAGATGTGACGATAACAAGTTATTTTTTATATATTTATTTTTCTATTTTCATATTTAAATTCCCTCATTTGATTGATATCTTTGTTAACTCAAATATTCTAGCTTCATTCCCTCTGTACTTTCATAGCTTGAGTCTATTTAGCATCCATCTAATTAGCTTACACGCAGTTTTTTTTCAGATTTTAATTCTCTTCTGCATTTCGCCTGCTTTTCAAATGGATACTGTTTTTAAATTCTGACCTTCTAGCTGATGGCTAAACCATGCTTGAGTTTCCCATGTTAATTTATTGGCTCACTAACTACCAAATGTTTTCAGTCCATTAGTCCTGCAGTATTGCTTCTCCTGCAACATCAAGAATTCTTCCGTACTTTATTAATAATTTTTTGGTTCACTTGATTTCTTCACGTGGTAGGAGACTTTTCACCAGCAGCATATGATGCAAGCCCACAGCTCTTGCCAGTCAAATCTCCACCTACTCTTGGCCTAAGCTATATACCTTCTGTTTCCCGCACAAGACCTGAAAAAATGTCTAGAAGAAGTAATTTTGCTAAGAAATTCAAAGCTCCTGCAAGTGCTAAAATTTATACTGTGGAAGAGCTTCAATCAGCAACGAACAATTTCAGTGAAGAGAATCTAATTGGAGAGGGATCTCTTGGTTCTGTTTACAAAGCTGAGTTCCCCGATGGCCAGGTATATACTCTGAACGTTCTAATTGCTTGTATGGCTTTTGAAATTCAACGAGTTATGAGATGTGCTTGGTCCTTAACTCCATCTCTTTTTTCTTCCCAGATATTGGCTGTGAGAAACATCAGCATGGTATCACTATCTTTCCAAGAAGAAGAGCAATTCTTGGATGTGATCTGGACTGCATCTCGACTGAGGCACCCAAACATTGTAACACTTCTTGGCTACTGTGTAGAACATGGACAGCATCTGCTTGTGTATGAGTATATCAAAAGTTTATCTCTAGATAATATTCTGCACAATGCATATAGACCACTGCCATGGACAGTTCGTCTAAATATTGCGCTTGGTGTTGCTCGGGCTCTGGAGTAAGTATCCAATGTTGTTTAGTTCTCTTAACAGGTTTATGCCTTCTTTCTATAGCAAGACTCAATTTCCTAATATGCACGAAACGTCTTTGAAGGAAGTAACAGTAGATTTATGAGCGCCAAACACAATATTAATCTTTTGCAATTTTTGGGCTTAAATGATCCCATAGAAACTGGAGATATGAATAGCGTAGTGAATGCTGCATTGCCCGTGAGATTAGTAGGCTAGCTGGTTTGATAAAAATTTTATCCCCCGTGTTTTCTTATTATTTCCATCTTCATGGTGATTTCAGCTACTTGCATTCTACTTTCTATCCTCCTATTGCTCATGGCAACATAAAGGCTGCCAATATCTTACTTGATGAAGAACTTAAGCCTCATCTCTGTGACTGTGGAATTGCAATTTTGAAGCCACTGACTAGCAACAGTGTTAAACTCAAGGCAAGTACTTGGTTAGTTTCACATTTCATCTTTCGCTTATGCAAAATTATAGGCCCACTATAAGGAGTGGCCAACGCGTACGTTGCTTATTGACTTATTAATCTTGTAAGCTGAGTAAATTTTCGTTCAAGCTGTGCATTGTGGGCCTATAATAGATAGGCTGCTAAATTTTCATTCAAGCAGTGCATTATGCGCACTGCTAAATTCAAATCAAGCCGGTCCAAAGTGTATCAACTATTGTTAACATTGTTGTAAACAGGCTTCTGAAATTGCTATTGATGACACTGGCTATACTGCACCTGAACATGGGGAACCAGGAACAGATAGCACAAAAAGCGATGTTTATGCCTTAGGGGTCTTGCTTTTGGAGCTATTAACAGGAAGGAAACCTTTTGACAGGCATGGCTCATGCTTTTTTTTTTTTAAGATGTCCTCTTACATTTTTTTAACATCATCTATTGATTAAACTGTGTTTTTAACACAGCTCAAGGCCTAGAGAAGAGCAATCGCTGGTGAAGTGGGCTTCATCTCGGCTTCATGATAGTGCATATCTGGCACAGATGATTGATCCAGGCACCAAAAGAACCCTCAGCTCCAAGACTATCTCCCAATATGCAGATATTGTCTCCCTCTGTATTCAGGTACCGCCATATAAATCTAAAATGCAGTTTGTGAAAGTACTTGTCTAAAATTTATAATCACATTTAGGTGAACCTTTAATTGTTTTCCTGTACTAAATTCCTGAACAGCATGAGAAGTTATTCCGGCCACCTATATCTGAAATTGTGGAATCTCTGGCATCCCTACTGCAAAGGTGCACCTTAGCTAAAAGCGGTGCTGTAGATAGTGCTGAAGTTGATCCCTTTGACAGGTCGTTCCATACAACCCAGTCCTGCTCAGTAAGCTCTCCCACACTGAGCTTCTAATCCACCAGATGGTGCAAGCTGTCCAAAAGGCACACAAACAGATATACTTTGAGTTACTGTGTGTGTAACATCAAAAGCACTCTTGGCATATAATCTCATTGTCAGCATTCTAAAATTGTAATCCTCTTACCTGTTTCGCGTATCATATCAGCACTCTCTAAGCACAAGACTAGGCTCTCTAGCTAATTCTTTAATCTGGTGAAATGGAGATTTACTCACCTCTCAAGCTGACACTGCTCAATTCTGGGAGAATTTTAATTTTTCTTTCCATCATGCATGCATGCATGCTTGCTCCTATATTTGGATAGCTCTACCATTTTTACTTTCTATCTTTTGCTATCCTTAATATAACATGATATGAACTTTCAAGAACTCTGTAGCATCAACATGTGCATACTTCCATCCAAAGGCATAAACCAAAAATAAAAAATAATTTCTAGATCGAAGATGTGCAAACAGTAGTGTAAACAAAGAAACTAATTTAAATCTGAATAATACAAGCGAATTCGGTAGCCTAGCATTTTCTGAGAGTACTGAGTTTGATTAATTGTGTATATGTTCAGTTGGAAACTGTTGATAACAAAAAAAAAAAAAAAAATTCCTACCCAGGGGAAGGACAGAAGACTATTCCAGCTCTCGAAGCCTTCCTGAAATCATCTAAGTGAGTCTCAATCTCCTGTAGCTTAAGGGAATGTGAATAGATTATGGTCAGATTCTGCAAAGCTCTGCCATGCTTAAGCAAGTACTTTATGAGCTCTAACTCATTTACCCCTTCACGAAAACACTCAATTTTTGCAGTCTTCAATTTATTAACAAAATTTAGGCACTGCGACTCCCAATACCGTACCTTATATCCATATGTTTCTGATTCTTCTATCTGAAACAAATTAAAAAAAACACTTTCAAACCAGATCAAGAGGGTTATTATTATTCTACAATTTTTCACTTAAATAATGTTTGAGCTTGCATACATACGTGCTCGTAATAAATATCTGAATGGTATGTTACGACCAGAGTCTCCAGATAAGGTGTTCCTCTGAGAAAGCAAGCTATACCAGGCACCAAATCATCATTTAAATGCGTGGTACATAAATGTAAGCACCTCAAATTAAGGAACAATGTTGGCAGGCAACCCTGCTTAAACATAATCTGCAACATTAAATACTAATCAAATATTAGCTATAGCCATGACTTAAAAAAAAAAAAAAAACACTAAATGGTTAATGAACATAGCATGTAAGTTGAGTGGTGCACCTGGTTACTTTTATAGTGTAAATATAGATGTGTACTTATGCATATGGTTTCAAGTAGTCCTGAAAGGTCCTGACTGGTACATACCCAATTCCTGTCCAAGTGGGGATCTAGTGTGAGATAAATTGCACTAGCTTTTATATGCTTCATGCTCTCCAAGCTGTAACAATCCACAAGGTACCCGTCCCATCTCAGATCAGAAAGATTTGGGGCAAAGACTTTCAGTGATGTACCACTTGAAGAAACAGCTTTCCAGCTTAACAACAGGTGAATAAGCATGGCAGCTGATATACTAATATTGGAGATATCAGTGTTATTAGCTAAAATCTTCAAACGTTGAAGGCTGGAACTTTTGATGCTTATATTCTTTATCCCTGAAACTCTTTCTATCCTTAGTTCCTTAAGGTGCTTGCAGGAAGATGAAATCCACTCTCCAAAGGTATCATTATTGATTTTCAGATCTTGTAAAGATAAAGATTTAAGATTGCAGAAACCACCTGAGGATGGAAACCCATCAAGAACACATCCGTGCAAGTTCAATCTTAGTTCCCTTAATGCTGTGCAATAAAAGACCTGAAGAGGAACCCAGAAAACATCTTCTTTTTTGGGGATAATTTCAAGATCAAGAAACTCAACCTCACATCCTGTTGCATTAAACAACCATGTAATGATACGAAATCTTTCTCCAACATTTGCAGTAACAAAAGGCCATCGAATCGATATGCGTTTCATCTTCATTCCTTTTCGTAGAGCGAAGAACCTGTCGACTGAATTTATGTAATTAACTCTTTCAGCTTTTTCATATCGCAAAGGTATGCCATTCACATTCAAGAAAGGAATTGATATGCACAATTCCCTTAGCCTTTTTGAGACAAGAAACAATGGTATAACTTCTTCCACATTGAGAAAAGAAAGAATTTGATGCACAATAAGGTCTGGAAGATTGCTGATTCTGTCTTTGCTACTTCTGTAAAACTTCTTATTAGTTCTCACCATTAACGCTAATTAAACTGCATCACAGAATTGAAAATAAGCAAAAGGGTATTGAAGATAAATGCACTAAAGCAAAGTCTAAATTAGAAATAAATTAATAAATAAATAAATGTTCCATGAAAACATATGATTCTCATCAACCATCAAAATGTTGAAAACTCCAGCTCCCTGAAATAATCCGATTTTTCGTCCATGATGATAAAGGATTAAAAGATCTACTATACTTTAATTTCTACCTTAAAAAAATAAATAATTAAATTTGGAATTAATTGTATCATTAACGTATATGCAGAAGCCATGATTGCACAATCTAATTAACACTGACCAAACTTTCACAAAATTTAAAATTAGGCAAAAGGGTATTGAATATAAATGCAGCAAAAAAGTAATAATAAACGTTTCATGCCAATAATCTTATGTAATGTTTACAATTCTTTTATGACAAAAAAGATTATTATTCTCATCAGCCATCACAAAATTAAAAACTCCAGCTCTTCGGAATAATCCGATTTCTTCTCCTCAATATAAATAATTTTGTATAAAGTCATATGCAGATCTATGAATAAAGAATGTTGTGCGAGTTGCAAGCCATAATTGCACAATTTAAGTCTAAAGAAAATTTTACATACATGAAACCCTAGCAAATGTACATATATGAACCAAAAAAAAAAAAAAAGTGACAACCTAATTATGAGAATAAACATTTTAAAGGGTGAAAACCCTACTCAAATATTCTTACTTTGAGGTCTGATATTTCTGATTGTAAAGCGATCTCTCTGTAAATCAAATCAAATCAAATTTAATCCCTAACAAAACAAATCTCCAAGTCATTATCATGAAGAAATTAATATCTTCCCAATTATCGTTGTAAATTTTACTTCCTTGGTTTTACCTGTTGTATTTATCTATCCATTAAAGTAATTGTACAACAATTAAAGAAGCTTGTGAATAATAGCATTGGTTATAGAAAAAAAACCTTCATAGATATTTTATCGGTTTAATATTTAGGTACATTTTATGGTTGCTTTATAATCACTATTAAATGATGGAAGAAAATACCTTCATCTTATAGTAATAAATATAAAATAAAAATAAAATATTTAGAAAATAAAGTAATGGTAGACTATCTCTAATATGAATACTTCAAATTTAAATAATAAAATTAATTTTTAAATATTTAAACTTTTAACCAAATCATGTAATCCAACATATTTAAAACAAAGTTAATCCAATGTATTTATAGTTTTGAATAATTGGTTTAGTCTGTTTGAAAAAAAAAATTAATGGAACCAAAAAAAATTAATGGAACCAAAAAAAATCAATCAATATATATATTAAATGCTGAGCTCCCTACAATTTCTCTTTATTCAGTATTTTTTTATTTTGGTTTAAGTGTCAAATTCTAAAAATTCATAATATTTACCTACAAAAAATATTTAAAAAATGATAATTTTCATAATATTTAAATATTGGAGAGAAGTGTGAGTTTCAATCAACTTCTATCTTTTGGTTAATATTATCATCAAACAATCTTATTACTTTAGTATACATATATACATATCAACAACAATCCCTTCCAAAATAAACTTTTGTAATATTAGTCATTAATTTAATTCCTGTAATTTTAGGCTTTATAAATACTATTAAAAATCATTGATATAATTTGAGCGTGACCATACAAAGCTGAAGAAGAGAAAGAGGAAGGATGAACGTCAAAGAGAGGTAAAAATTTCATCTCTTACTAGCTTTAGTATTGAGTGAATCGATGATAAATGATAATATATCTATTTATTTTCTTTGATGTTCGCTGTATATTTAGTGTTGATTTGCTATCTAGAATTTTATTTTTTTAATGTAAGAATAATGTGTTCGAGGAATGTTATTTTTATCATGTTGAAAGACTAGCACTATGTATATTATGCTAATTGAAAAAATAATGTGCATTTGAACAATATCGGGTAAGTATTTTGATATTTTTACAATTATAATAATTTTTAATTGTATTTAAATTTTTATTTTAACTATAATTTTTTTAATTTGATGTCTGTAATGTGTTTATTTAAATGTGTATTAATTGCAGCTCGTGCAACGCACAGATTGATGATTAGTTAATATAGTTCGTGGGGCTGCATTAATTGTATCAATTTTTGGGAGGAAAGAAAAAAATTTTCTTTTCAAAAAAAAAAATAATTTTTAGGATATATGGTGTTGACATGACACATGTCTCCATGCTTGCATGATGTCATCAATATAAGACATGTAAGCAACCATGTCAGTGACATGTCATCACCAATGATTAGAATCGAATTTAGAAGTTAAGAGATTTTGTGTTACATTTTAAAACTTGAATACTATTTGTGTAAATATATAAGATATATAGAGTGATATCTCGAGTTGTAATACTCTTTTGTTCAAAGAAAAAAAAAACTATGAATCATATCATTAATTACTAAACAAAAAAAAAGGTATTTAATAATATTAAATATAAAGGACTAAAATATCTTATTGTTTCATAGTTAATTATAGTAAAAATATTATTTGAAAGGACATGTTAATCTTTTTATAAATCACTTAACAAAATAATGATTTAATCCTAACAAAAGTCTTTAAATGTTAATAGAACAAAAACTGAAGGTAAAAATTAAATTAAGTCAAACCTCATGAAGAAAAATATAATTTGCTATTTATTTAATTACATCAATTAATTGACAAGTTTATAGTCTCCCATGAATAGTTTATGTTGACCATTTGTATGATCAACCCCACAATTTTGATTTTGACAAGCAATTTATTTTATTTGAGTGTGTAGGTTTTGATTAAAAGATAAAATTGCTCATCCAAATTTGAAGATTTGAAATGCTCTTTAAAAGGAGCATTTATATGTCAATTATTGAAGAACATCAACCTATGCAAGTGTTTAAGTTGTATGAATACATGAGGGACTCAAAACAGCAAATTTTTAAGTGTATAGTGGTTACTCACGAGCCACCCTCCAGATCATGAGGGGCCTCACGAGCAGCCTCCCCTACAGGCTCTCCCTCAAGCTTCTCAACAAGCAAGAAGCATGAGCCACTCACGAGCGCTGCTCACAATCTTGAACAGCTCGTGAGGGTCGGCTAGCAGCTCCAACGACTCTCTGCAACCTCTAATGGCTATATTTTTCAATGGTCACGAACTGGACCTTCCCCTCATGACCATGAGCAGCGTTTCGACTGTAAAAAGCTGTTTTTCATTTAATGAAGAACAAGATTGGTTGGAGATGCAATTAATGGCTCCAACAACCATATTTTTTATGCTTAAGATATATAAACATGCTATGGAGTTTCATTTACTAATTACACACTTTGAACATTGAAATTTCTCTCCTAAGCATTTATTGAACATTTACTTCTTCAACTACTTTCTTTGTAATTGATTAAACTCTTTGAGAATTAGTTGTGTGAATAGAACATGAACTCTTCTTCTTCTATTTTTTGGAGTTTAAGAAAAAGGAAGTGAGGTTCTATTCTTTGTGAAAGGTTGAAGTGTTTGCTTATTGAAAACACTTGGGATTTTGGTTGAAAACTAATCCTAAACTCTTTTTTTATAAGGTTAGAGTTGAGCCTAAAACTCAAAGTTATAAGAATCAATCTAAGTGAATAGATTGTAGTGATTCAAAATCCTAACTTGGACGAGTTAGGTGGAGACGTAGGTTTGTTGATAAACCGAACTCCTTAATTGCTTGTGTTCTTTCTTCTACTTCCTTAATTCTTGTTTAATTTCATTTAATTTCTCAAAAGCCCTATTCACCCCTAGGGAAATTATAATTAGTATCAGAGCTTGTATTCTAGGTACTTAATTGCTAGAATTCAAGATTATGGGGAGTGCATCTCAAAATTTCTCTTCACTTAGACAATTTTTGATGGTAATGACTACCCTCATTGGAAGTTCAAAATGGAGTTATATCTAGATAATGATCCCATTAGACTTTGGGATGCTGTCCTAAAAGGTTGGGAACCTCCTAAAGCTATCATTGATGGTGTAGAGACTACTCTTATAAGAAGCCAATGGAACAATGATCAAAAGGAAGAAAACTACAAGAACAATAGAGCAATGATCACTCTACTTTCTTTATGTCAAGAGAAGAAGGTGGTAAAGTTCAACATTGCCAATCCGCAAAAGAGGTATGGGAAATACTTGAGAATCACTATGAAGGAAATGTATAAGCGAGAAGTAAGAAGGTTCAACTCTACATGTATGAGTATGAACTCTTCAAGATAAAGCCTTAAATGCAAATTGTCTTCATGCTCTACTTACAACACTCAAGAAACTTGAAAAACATTTCTGCAAGAAAAAAGTGAACAAGATTCTAAGAATCCTACCTAAGAAGGATTGGGAATCTAGAGTCACTTCAATTGAGGAAGCACAAAATCTCTCAACTCTCTCAACTGATGTGCTTATAGGAAAGCTCCTTACACATGAGCTCACTATAAAGTAAAGAGGAGATGAAAGAGATGAGAAAGAAGAGTAGAAAAAAAGCATTGCTTTAAAGGCTATTTAAGAAGCTAGTGAAGATGAAAGCTTGGTGTACTCTAGTGATGATGATGATGAAATAGCCATGATCACCAGAGGATTCAAGAAATTCTTAAAGAGAAAAAGCTTCTCAAGACATAGAGACAATAAGAAGTTTGATGGCAAGAAGAACAAATGGGTTACTTGCTATGAATGTAAGAAACCGGGTCACATTAAAAGTGAGTGCCCCAAACTCATTTTCAAGAATAAAGGAGTAAAGGACAAGAAGAAGGCATTCAAAACTTCATGGGATGACTCATCTGAATTGAAAAAGGAAGAGGAGCAACAAGAAGTGGCTAACCTTTGCTTTATGGATCTTGAAAATGAAAAAGAGGTAACATTTACATCTCATTCTTTTTGTGATGATTATGATGAGTGTGATAATGATAATAATGAGAGCTCTATTGTGAGAAAACTCATGCTTAAATGTAAAAACTTGCTCTCTAAGAAGAAGCTTTACAAGCATGAGCTATCTACCTTATCCAAGGAATTTGAAAGCTTGAAAATGATTTCTCTAAACCTGTTAAATCCAATGAAAAGCTTGCAAATGATTTAAAATCTTCAAATTCCTTGGAGGACCAACTTAAGAAAGATAATGATGAAAATCTCAAGCTTTCTAAAGAGGTCCTAGAGTTAAATAATTCCATTAATAAATTCAAGAATGGAAAAGGGACTTTGAATAGTCTTCTTGACTCTCAAAAATTCTATTGGGATGCTCATAGAATTGGATATACAAATGGAATGCCCTCTACATTTTCATCTCACATTAACTTTGTTAAAGCTTCTTGTGATTCTACTCCTTCTACTTCTAAACCCCTTGAGACTTAAACTTTCCATGCTAAAAGGTCTCATCATAAGACTCAACCTCTATTGACATAAAAGGGTAAGGCTCAAGCTAAAAGGCCTCAACCTAGACATGCTTACATGTACACTAGATACAACACTCCTAAGCATGCATGCTACACAAACATCTCACAATACATAATGTCATTGCCAATGTATGTTTTGCTCTTATCCTAAGGCACAAAAGACATTAAGAAGGCACACACAACCACAACACAAAAGGCATGTCTCATACACTAGGAACTCATATCCTTCTAGAAGAAATAGATTTGCCAATATTGAATGCTTTTATTGCATGACCAAAGGTCACACTAGCAATGTATGATTCTATAAAAGACTACATTTGCAATTGCTTCCTTTGGACTGCCTTGAAACTAACCAACCTAGTCCAATGAAGGTTTGAGTTCAAAAGAATGTTTGAATTATTTTATGTAGGTGCACTTGAAGTTTACAAGAACAAAAAGCAAGTGGTATATTGATAGTGGATGTTCAAGACACATGGCGGGAGACAAGGAGCAATTCAACAAGCTTAATGCTAAGGATAAAGGTCATGCCATATTTAGGGACAATGCCAAAGGAAAGATCGTAGGCATTGGAGAAATTGGTAACCCTCAATCCTTATCTATTCATTATGTATTGCTTGTTGATGGTCTTAAATATAATTTGCTTAGTATAAGTCAATTGTGTGATATGGGAAATAAGGTTACTTTCGATCTTAGAAATTTCTTTGTTAGTAGTTTAGATGAGGACAAAGTAATTTTTAGTGGTGAAAGAGTAGATAATGTTTTTTTCATTGACTTGAACAAGGTTGATAACAAAGGCATTAAATGCTTGATGTCTATTTCCTATGACACATGGACATGATATAGAAGGTTAAGACATGCAAACTTTGAGCTCTTGGATGATCTTAGTAAGCTTGAACTTGTGGTTGGGTTACCCAAACTCAAGTTCACTAAGGACAAGCCTTGTGATGCTTGTCAAAAGGGAAAACAATCTAAGTCTTCCTTTAAGCTCAAAAATATAGTGTCCACTTCTAGGCCACTTGAACTAATTCATACGGATTTATTTGAACCTACTAGAGTTGCTATTTTAGGTGGAATGCACTATGCATATGTGTTGGTTGATAATTACTTTGGATACACTTGGGTATGTTTACTTGCTCATAAGAATGATGCTTTTAAAGCATTTGGAAGTTTTTCAAAAAGAGTTCAAAAAGAAAAAAGTTTTTGCATTTTAACTATTAGAAGTGATCATGGAGTAGAATTTGAAAAAAAAATTTTCAAAACCTTTTGCAATGAAAATGATATTTCACATACTTTGTCTTCTTCTAGAAATCCTTAACAAAATGAAGTAGTTAAAAGAAAAAATAGGACTCTAATGGAAATTGCCATGACTATGCTTTATGAGTATAATTTGCCTTTATACTTTTGGGTAGAAGCCGTTAACACTTCTTGCTATATAGCAAATAGAGTCTTTAAAAGACCAATTTTGAACAAAACTTCTTATGAGCTTTAGAACAATAGAAAACCCAAAATCTCATATTTTAGAGTATTTGGATGCAAGTGCTTCATATTAAACACCAAGGGCAACCTTGGAAAATTTAATTCTAAAGCCGATGAAGGAATTTTCCTTGGCTATGCCACCTCTAGCAAAGAATATAGAGTCTTTAATAAAAGAACTCTAGTAGTTGATGAATCTATGCATGTTGTTTTTGATGAATCTAACCTATTTAATCCTAAAAAGGATTTGTGTAGTGTTGATGATATTGTAGATGAGCTTGTGTTTGGAACTTGAGGGTCTAAGCAAGGAAGAAAGTGAGGAGATGCCTCAATCTACCTTGAAGGATAATCTTCCAAAGGATTGGCAATTCAAGAAAGCACATCCTTAAGACCTTATAATTGATGACACTACAAAGGGGGTAACTACTAGATCTCAACTCAAATCCATTGTTAATTTAGCCTTCATTTCTCAAATTGAATCCAAAAATATTGATGATGCTTTGAGTGATGAATTTTGGGTTGTTGCTATACAAGAAGAGTTAAATCAATTTGAGAGAAACATGATTTAGACCTTGGTTCCTAGACCTAAACATCATCCTATTATAGGCAACCAATGGGTGTTTAGAAATAAGATGGATGAACAAGGTGTCATAACTAGGAACAAAGCTAGACTAGTAGCTAAAGGTTATAATAAAGAGGAAGACATTGATTATGATGAAACCTTTGCCCCCATTACTAGATTAAAAGCTATTAGAATATTACTTACATTTGCATCATTCATGGATTTAAACTAATTCAAATGGATGTTAAAAGTGCATTCTTAAATGGTTTCATTGTAGAGGAGCTTTATGTTGAACAACCTCTGGGTTTTGAAACCTTTGATTTTTCTAATCATGTATTTAAACTTTATAAAGCATTATATGGATTGAAACAAGCTCCAAGAGCTTGGTATGAAAGGTTGAGTAACTTTTTGCTAGAGAAAGGGTTCTCTAAAGGAAAAGTTAACGTTACTCTTTTCATAAAGAAATCCAAGCATGATTTACTTATTGTTCAAATATATGTTGATGACATTATATTTGGTACTACTAATCATTGCTTGTTTGAGGAATTTTTAATGCTAATGCAAGGAGAATTTGAGATGAGCATGATGGGTGAGCTCAAATTCTTCCTTGAATTGCAAATCAAGCAATGTAAAGATGGGATCTTCATCAACCAAACCAAGTACACAAGAGACATTCTCAAGAAATTTGGCATGGATAGAGCTAAGTCAAGCAAGACTCCAATGAGCATTATAACCAAACTTAACAAGGATGAGAATGAAAAACCAGTTGATGAAAATCATTTTAGAGGTATAATCGGATCCCTTCTCTGTTTAACCAAAAGTAGGTCAGATATTATATTTGTTACATGCTTGTGTGCTAGGTTTCAATCTTGTCCTAGAGACTCTCATTTGAATGCTATTAAGAGAATTTTCAAATATCTTAGTGGAACATTGCATTTAGGACTTTGGTATCCTAAGAGTTTATCCTTTGACTTGATTAGTTATTCGGATGCGGATTTTGCTAGTAGTTTGATAAATAGAAAGAGCACTTCAGGAACTTGTCAATTTTTTAGGAAATTACTTAGTTTTTTGGTTTAGCAAGAAACAACTTTCAGTTGCATTTATTATTAATTGAATGCATTAACATTATTGGTACATTACAAGAACATGAAAATAATGTTATTTTCATCTTGTCGTTGAACTTTGGTTATGAAATCCAATATTTAATCATCTTGAAAATAAGTTCAAAGAAATATATCAGTGTGGCAAAAGTCCAAAACGATAAAAATTCAAGTTTTTAATGATGCAACATATGTTTTAAATGGTGTTTCTTATTTTACATCTCATTTATTATTAATTGAATGCATTAACATTGTTGGTACATTACAAGAACATGAAAATGATGTTATTTTCATCTTTTCGTTGAACTATTGGTTGTGAAATTCAACATTAATCATCTTGAAAAGCAATTTCAATATTATAAAGTAATTTAGTGTTATTATATAATACTAATTAAATTAGTATTAATTAATATGAAATATTACATATGACAAAATTATGTACTTATGATAAAACTATATATATATAAACAACGTAATTCTGATCGAACCTTAAATGACTCAGTGCATCTTTTATTATCTTCATAATTATTTTTAAATTATGCTAAATATTAATGTGAAATAAATATAATTTTAATTATAGTATGTAAATTAATTCACAAATAAATTTATTTAATATTAAATATATATAATTTAAATTATTATATATAGCTAAAAATTTTTGTAAAAAAAAATTAGGATGAAAGTACATAGTTTCAACATAAAACTGCATAGTTTTGATCTACCAAAAATTATATGGTTTCTATCCCAAAACGGCATGGTTTTGATAGGTTATAAATAAAACCATCCCTTAACCCTAATCAACTCTAGCAGCTGCCTTCCTTCCTTCCTATCTATTCATTTTTTTTCTTTTCTCTTCATTTGTAAACCTAATAAATTTGTGTTCTAATCTCATCGGTCACTACTATCCCCGCCGCCGCCACCACCTCGCTGTCTTCTGGTCACCACTTTGTTGTCTTTTGCTTTCTTTTTTTTTTTCCTTTTTTGTATGTGTTTGGCTTTCTAGTTGATCTTGAAACAACATGTTACTGATTTTAATTAGCCCTATTTTGCAGGACCAAGAGGACATGAAGAAGGCAAAATTATTTTTGTTGAAGGCTAATGATCCTTATTTTGCAACCAAATGAAGTGTTTGTTTTTGGATTTTGATTTTTGATTTGATTTGATTTTAGTTTTTTTTTTAAAATTTTTGGTTTAATTTGATGATTCATTCATATTGGTACTAATCCATGCATAATTTATATTTCAACAGTCAAGACTCAAGACCTCTCCTTCTACACTTTTCCAGTCAAGATTCAAAGTATACTATCAGCTGATCGTTTCTTTGCAATGTCCAAACAAAGGTTCTTTTTTAATTTCAATTTTGGTTTTCATTTTGATTTTGGTTTTATTTTAATTTTGGGTTTCACTTTGATTTGATGATTCATTAAATTTGATATTGATGCATGCATAGATCTTTGGTGAATTTTGTAGAGAGTCTATGTTGTCTTAGTATTAGTTTTTGCCTATGATATATACATGCTCATTAAGGCTTGATCTTGCACTCAGTATTGGTGGATTACCAAAGGTGATTGACTTTACAGTAATTAGCATGTCTTCTCCTTTTCTATGCTTTGTTAGAAAATTTGGGAGTCGAGTTTGAGCTTTTGATAGTTTAGCTCGGTCAAGCTTGGTTATACCCCTAATAATAACATGTAATGTATTTAGAAAAACTAAGATATTTATGCCAAAATTAAAAATTTGGGATAAAATTTCTACAAATTGAAAATTTTGGTCTTTTATGCGAATATTTAGTTGATGTGAAAACATGCCAAATATCAATAGTGCCACTAAAATAGGATGCTATGCTAGCACCTCCATACTCAATTTTGACCAAAATCGATTGATTTGTCAAATTTGGAATCATTTTTGCCAAAATTTTAAAGGTGGACTAAAGTGAAAATGTTTAGATTTTTTAGACCAGTAGTCTTGTAATAAATATCTTATTTAATTTTGAATTTCCTGAAAATATATAAAGCAAGTAGAAATGTAGAATAATGAAAAAGCAAAGCCAGTTTGAAAGTAATTTTAAGAAAATGATTAGGAGCGTGTGGGACACATACAAAATATAAGGCATTATTAGATGTGTTTTTTGTTTAATTATTAGACCAAAAACTTGTCGTTGAACCGTTGGTTGTGAAATCCAACATTAATCATCATAAAAATAAGTTCATAGAAAAGTATCTGTGTGACAAAAAGCCAAAATAATTAAAATTCAAGTTTTAGGCACAACAACAAATAATTGGTAAGTAGTTAAATTAAATTAAATAAAAAATTGAGTAAGTGCTTATCTTGACGACATCAATTCCTTAAATCAAAAGGGTTCATAAGAAATGGAG
This sequence comes from Mallotus repandus, assembly GCA_949671775.1. Lineage (NCBI taxonomy): Eukaryota > Viridiplantae > Streptophyta > Magnoliopsida > Malpighiales > Euphorbiaceae > Mallotus > Mallotus repandus. The sequence goes on from CATIWM010671125.1 coordinate 29,187, forward strand.
AGGGTAATTTGAGTGAAGAAAGCTCATACACTCTAGACAAGAAAAAATCTTTTGAAATGAAGACATATCCATCCATCCTTCATGTTCTCCCCCAATTGTGGGCAACCGCAATAAAAGGGACTTATTTGTAGCAGCCATATCTAACAACAACATCACAATGCAAACCATATTTGCATTATCCATCACCAACATAAATGCCATGAATTAAAAAATAGAACAAATTAGTAACAAAAATATAACAAATTAATCTTTTTTTAAACACATACCCAATGTATTTATGAAAATTTTTATCAATTTTTATCACTTTAACTACTGGTCCATTATA
>CATIWM010671136.1:0-23024 GCA_949671775.1 Mallotus repandus
AAATAAAGTGTCATAACTCAAATAAAAAATTTATAAAATTGTAATAAATTATAAGTTTAATGGTTGTAATATTTAAATTGTTACATAAAGAAAATATAAATTTTATTATTTTTAAATTTTTTATTAACAAATAACTAATGATTTTTTATTATCTTATGATTAATTATGACCATATTTTTTTATATGAAATTAGTTCTAGATTTGAGAAAAATTAATTAAAAAAATATTGAAGTAATATAATATAATTATTTAAATAAAAGATTTTATAAAATTGTAATGAATTATAACAACATTAAATTAATATTAAATTATTATATAAATAAATAATATTGTTATTATTTTTAAAACTTTATTTAATAATAACAATAATAATAATAATAATATATATAATTGTTTATTTACTATATATCTCGAGTCAAATAAATTTTTTGTTTAAGTGTGAAATACATAGTTGTTTTATATATATATATATATATATATATATATATATATAATTTGATTTTTATATTTTTCAGTGATATGGAAAAAATGAATGAAGAGAAATAAAAATATATTTATAAACCACCGGTGATTGTGTAAATAATTAAAAAAAAAAACTAATAATAAGTCTTTTTCTTGAAATGTAATAACTAGAGTTTAATGGCTATAGAATCGTCATTAGCTCTAATAATTAATCTAATTGGAATTATTATTATTACGATATTAAAATTTATCAAAAAAATTGAATGATTAAAAAAACTCTGACTTAGTTTTGAAAAAATTACAATTAACATGTTTTATTAGAAAACTGACATTAATTTTTTAATAAATAATTAAAAATTTGAATATATATATTAAATTATCAGTAAGAATTTAACTTCAACATAAATTAATTTTAAACTATAGTCTACATTAATCATTTTAGCTTTTTTACCTTATGTGAAACACTTCAATTAATATTTAGCATTAAAAATTAAAGGTTAATTTAGCGAAAATTCTATAGACTTAGGAAGTGTTGGTCCAACTTATTTCGGTCAACATATAGATAGATTTTTATCTAAATTAAAGGTTATGTTAAGATTTTTATTTGTTTTAATATTTTGAAGTGTATTGAAAACCAAAAATATGCCAAAAATATACTTTTGTGTACTGAAATATATTTATTGTTCATATATATATTTTTTTGGAGTTTTTTCTTGTGTATGATTATAAATTTAGTTGTTTGAATATATACAATAGGTATTGTATTTAAGAGACAGTTATAAATTTTTTTATATATTTAAGAAGATTACTTCCACTATGTAAATGAATTGTTTCATATACATAATATAAATGAAAAATAAACCAAAAATGTTTGAAATTGAATGAACCTGAAATATCAAATTTATTTTTGTAAAAAAATAAGAGACACTTAATACATATCTTTCAGTTATAATACATTATTTTTATTAAGAAATATATATCATTGGACATATAAGAAGTTGAAAAAATATAATAAGATTGTTTAGACCAAAAATATTCAAAACTGAATGGAACTGAAATATCAAATACATTTTTGAAAAAATAAGAGCCACTTAATACTTGCTTCAAGTTGTAATACATTATTTTTATTTCAAAATAAATATCATTGGATATATAAATAGTTGAAAAAATATAATAAGATTTTCTTCATGAAGCTGAATAAAAGTGTAAGAGATTGTTTTATATACGAAAAATAAACTAAAGTATACAGAAAGTAAACAAAAAATATACAAAAAAAAAAAAAACCAAAAGTAAATGAAAATATTCTAAGTTTCATGCGTCTGGAATTTATATTTCAATCACTTTAAAAATTTTGGAAATGAAGACAGTCTACAGAATAAAATTACTTCAAATGTCACTCTACATAATAATAATAATAATAATAATAATAATAATAATAATAATAGATTATTATTATTATTATTATTATTATCATTATTATTATTATTACTATTGTTGTTGTTATTATTATTATTACTGTTGTTGTTGTTTTAGCTATCGATATTTATGTAACTTGAATCTCAATTCACTTTTTTTTTAAGGGGACCATAGCAATAGAAGCCATCTCTTTGGAGCTAGACATGTCAAAATTATTTTTCAAATAAACTTGTGTGCATGCAAGGGCTCGAGACATATGTCCAACCAATAATCCTGTCTAGAGTTTGCTTTAAATGTCCAACCAATAATTCAATTATAAATTGGTTGTTTACCATGGTAACAACAGCTTTTAAAATCTCTTCCTTAAATGGCCTAAACACCACATATTAGTACTTCGTTGGGAATGTGAGAAATTCTATGCCATCTTGGATCAAGCCTTTGCTAACACTATCTATGTCTGTTATTGTCACCACAAATTCATGTCGACCATTGCAGAAATCCAAAAATTTTAAATTATATTTATCTCATAATTAATCAAAATTATATCTTATCTAGATTCCTAAATAATTAATCAAAAATTCATCTATGCAATAATTGAGCACACCCAATAACTTTTATTTGATGAACCATATTCCAATCAATGAATTACAACACTCTCAATAACAAAATCTATGGTTGATAAGATTATTCAATTGCAGGTACATAATATGAAAATTCCATCAACAAGCATACTCATTCTAAAACAAACATCTAGCAACAAAAGGGGATCAAATTTGATCTATACCTCACCCAAGTAAGTAATATAAAACTAGTCTCTTTCTAAAAACACACTTAAAACATCTCATAGCTAAGCCAAAAAAAAAAAAATATTTTTAAATACTCTCTATCAGTGACCTGAAACACAATCAATATGTAGTTTCTTCATTTTAATTCCTTGTTTACCTCCGAAAAGAGTGCAACATTACATCAAGAAAATTGTAGAATCTTTCAAGTTGCTTGTGTTGATAGCTCTAATCATGATTTAAGACTGAACATTGTTTCGTGAAGTGTTCCATCAAGTCCTATGATCATTTAAAACTATTAAAAAACATAATCAAAGAAAAAGGAATGAAAGTGAAGAATGAAAAGAAGAAGAAAGGAGAAGAGATTGTAGCTGAAAAAAGAGAAAATAAAAGATTGAAATTGAGAGACCTCTCAATTTAAAAAGAGAGATCTTTCTGAATGAATGGTAGAGCAGCAAAACTTCACACGTATTATATTGATAGTAAAATATATATTCAGCAAATACAATATTACAAATGATAACCGATACAAGAGTTCTAGTATAATACAAACACTTTATCATTAGCCTATCACCCTGCCTCAAGTTGTATGGGTGGGGAACACACATACAACTTGTCCCTTAGATGAATGAACTGACGCTTGGGCAGCGATTTGGTATGAATATTGGTAATCTGGTCCTTGGAACTGAGATATGAAACCTGTATTGCATTGGAAAGTACCTTATCACGCACAAAGTGAAAATCGATTTCAAGGTGTTTAGACCTTGTGTGAAAGATGGGAGTTGACGTGAAATAAGTAGCACTGAGGTTATCATACCAGAGTTTTGGTGTCGGAAATGACAAGTGAAGTTCGGTCATGAGAGAACAAAGCTAATGCAATTCATTTGTAGTATGAGCAATAGCTCGATACTCGGCCTCAGTGGAGGATCGTGCTACCAATCGTTGCTTGCGTGAACCCCAGTTGATCAAGTTATTACCAATATAAATAGAGAAACCAGTTGTGAATTTGCGATCGTCCAAGTCACCACCCTAGTCAGCATCACTGTAAGCTGAGATATAAAAATGAGAAGAAGGCCGAAGTAGCAAGCCATAATGAGCAGTGCCTTTCAAGTAACGCAGAATGCATTTTACTGCCATCCAATGATCCATAGTGGGTGAATGCATATACTGAGATACTTTGTTAATAGAGTATGACAAATCAAGACGGGTTACACAAACATATTGCAATGCACCCACTATACTTTGGTAAAAGGAAGGATCTGAATACTGGGTACCTTGAGATGTAAATTTGACATTGGGAGATGATGGAATTGATAATGAATTAGATTCTGCCATATGCGCCTTTTGCAACAAGTCTTGGACGTACTTATTTTGATGTAACAGTAGACCATTTACAGTTTTGGATACCTCAATACCCAAGAAGTAATGAATAGGCCCAAGATCCTTGATAGCAAAGTTCTGTTGAAGAAACTGAATTATACTCCCCATAAGTTGAGAACTGGTGCCCGTAAAGAGTATGTCATCAACATATATTAGACAGTATAAATGAGTGGAGCCATTATGATAGAAGTAAAGAGAAGTATTGATCTTGGAACTTTGAAAACCCAAGGACTGCAATTGTTGCATGATACATTTGAACCACTGTCTCGGAGCTTGTTTGAGTCCATAGATGGACTTTTTTAGCTTACTAACATGATTTGGAAAGAGAGGATGGATATATCCTTGTGGTTGACTCATGTAAACATCTTCATCTAATTTTCCATACAGAAAGGCATTGGAGACATCGAGTTGTCTAATTTCCCAGCTAAAGGACAATGCCATATAAAGAATGAGGTGGATTGATGCTTGTTTAACGACCAGACTGAAGGTCTCAGTGAAATCTATTCCAGGACGTTGATGGCCTTCGGTGACTAACTGAGCCTTATATTTGTCAAAGGTACCATCGGCTTTCTTCTTAATTCAATAAACCCATTTTGAGCCGATGAGATTTTGATTTTTGGATTGTGGAACAAGATCCCAAGTGTCATTCTTTAGCATGGTTGCATATTCTTCATGCATTACTCTTCGCCAATTTTCATTATGAACAGCTTGTGAAAAATAAGTTGGTTCAGTTTCAATGTGCAAGGTGGTGTAAAAGGTTTTTGGCTTGGTGGATCCCATGGGGTGTGTGCGTTATTGTTTAGATTGTTGGGTGGTATTTTTGGTGGGGTCAACAACTAAAGAGGGTTCGGATGAGGAAGACATTGGGTTGGATGAGATAAGGGTGGTGGTGGACGTTGTTAATTTTGGGTTAGATGAAGTTGGATTGGTGTTGGTAGTAGTTTTAGGTGGAGAAGATTGTGGATTAGATAAGGTCGAAGTAGTTATAGGAATTTAGGTTGGTGTTGTTACGGGTGGAGATAAAGATTGTAGGTGAGGTAGAAAGATAATTGATGGAGAAGAGTCCTTGTCACCGGGTGCCACCTTAGAATCTGTTTTGAATGGTAATTCTTGATCATAAAAAATGACATGGCGTGAGGTGTAAAATTTCAAAGAATCTAAATCAAGACAAAAATAACCTTTGTGAATTTTTTTGTAACCCATAAAAACATAATGTCTGGACCTAGGAGACAATTTGTTATCACTATAGGGGTGAAGCCATGGGTAGCAAAGACAACCACAAGTGTGCATTTTCATATATTTAGGATATTTATTGAATAGAACTGTGTAGGGATTATTGTTCTTTAAGTTGGGAGTGGGGAGGTGATTTATAATATAGACGGTCATGCTAAAAGCATAAGGCCAATATTGAGTGGGTACATGAGAGTGATGCATCAAAGATAAGGCAGTTTCAACAACATGTCGGTGCTTTCTTTCAGTACAACCATTTTGTTCAGGTGTTTTTGGATAGGAACTATGTTGAGTAATTCCATGTTCAAGTAAGTATGAAGTGAGTGCTTGAAATTCACCTCCCTAGTTTGCCTGAAAGGATTTAATAGAACAATAAAAAAAAATTTCAATAAGATGCCGAAATTTAATGAAAATATTGAGGACATCAGACTTGTATCTCATAAAATAAAGCCAACTATATTTACTATAATGGTCATAAAATAACACATAGTATTGACTACCATCAATGCCAGGAACATGGGAAGGGCCCTATACATCTAAGCAAATTAACTCCAACGGTTTAGTAGTTATAAAATTGGATAAAGTAAATGGAAGACGATGACTTTTGCTAATATTACAAGCATGACAAGCAACTTGGCTATTATTTTGACGAAAAGGTAATTGAAATTTATTTAAAATTTGTCGAACAGTAATATGATTGGCATGACCAAGAATGTTGTGCCACCGATCAATAATAGATGCCAGAAATGCATTAGGGGATGAATGACATATGGATGGCTTGGAATTGAAGAGAATAGAGTACAATCCATCATTATTCAGGCCGGAATGAAGTATCCTCCTCGTGTGGATATCCTTAATAAGAAAGTGATCAGGAAAAAATTCAACAGACACACGATTAACATTAGTAAAGCAATGAACAAATAACAAATTGTAATATGAATCAGGAACTCATAAAATAGGATCTAAAAGAAAAGAAATGTTAGATGTAGAGCAAATAGAAGATCCTGTATGAGTTATGGGAAGAGAAGTGCCATTACCTATTTTTACATTGTCAGGACCATGATAATCAGAATGCAGAGATAGATTATCAAGACTAGATGTAAAGTGATGTGTGGCACTCGAATCAAGAATCCATTGTTGATTGTTGGATGTTGAAGGTGAGGCTGCAAGGTTGGATATGGGTGTTTGGGGAAAGGAGGCAGTCCATTGCATATTTTTGTTGCGCTGAGTTGGACATTGATTGGCATAGTGGCCATAGCCATAACAGTTGTGGCATTGAACATAGCCATCAAGATTAGAAAATAATGGAGAAGAGGGTCCTTGACGGCTGTTGTTTGGCCATTGAGGTCCTCGACCACGAGGAAAACGGCCTTTGCGTCCCCGAGAGTTGAAGGATGATCGGCCACCACAAGATGATGTTGTGGCAACATGAGCCGAAGTAGCAATATCAGGTTTTCTATCGGCTGTTAAATCATCTTCTTCTCAAAGCAGTAATCCATACAATTCATCATAATTAACATCTTTAACCCTTTGTTGTAAGGAGCTAATAAAAGGCCGAAAGGATAAAGGAAGGCCATTGAGAATAACCTAAACCAGATCATTGTCTGAAAGTGGATTGTTAAGCGTAGCAAGCTGATCAAACATGGCATTGGCGTGCTGTGTATACTGAGCAATGCTTTCAGAGGATTCTTTGGCGGGACGAAAGAAACGTGATTTGATTGTGCGTGCCTGAGCTTTGGAGCCAGCGGCATAGGAACTCACCAATTTATTCCAAGCAGACCGAGTTGTTTGTGCACCAACTACCTGTGGAATGAAGGCTTCGAAATTGGAACCAATTATCCAACTTAAGACAAGTTGATCTTGTCTAAATCAGGCTAGGTAAGTTGTATTTGGTTGACTATTCTTAAGAGTTTGAGAAGGTGGGACTATTGTGCCATCGATATGTCCAACGAGAGCATAACTATGAAGTAAAGGTAGCAGTTGCACTCGCCATAGGAGATAGTTAGACGAATTTAGTTTCACCGGTAATTGATGGGCAATGTTTGGAAGATACTGAATAGAGGATGATGAGGTGACTGGAGTGATAGCAGTACTAGAACTTGATTCGGTAGTCATTGAGAAGAAAAGAAAATGGTTGTTAGACCAGATTAAGCTCTAATACCATGAATGAATGGTAGAGCAACAGAACTTCACACGTATTGTATTGATAGTAAAATATATATATATAGCAAATACAACATAACAAATGATAACTGATACAAGAGTTATAGTATAATACAAACACTTTATCATTATCCTATCACTTTCATGTTTTTTACTTAAGGATGGAGAAGTGTAAATCATGGAGATGGAGAAGGAGAAAAAGAAGGAGAATACACTGATTTGAACAAGGAAAGGAGTTTGGGGATGGTCACTTTAATGCTATAGAGTGGTAAGGGACCAGTGGGGAGAGGAATTTGATATTTGGATGAAGATTTGCTATGTGGTATTTCTAAAAAAAATTTAGAAGGTTATGATGTTTTTGAAAAAATTTCAAATTTATAGTTTTAAAAATGGAAGTAATTTTTGAAATATTTTTATAAAAATATACAATGAAGGTTCAATGGATTGTGAACTATACGACATGGATCGCCATTTCTTCACGTTTGGCATAACGGCGATGAATCCAATCAACATTAGTGGTTGGTGGCTATAAAAATTTGAAGACGAGATCTCTATAATTTTTAAAAATGAAAATATCAATTAAATCATTTTGATTGATAGACCGATTAATATATATATTAATAGTGCAAACACTTACATTAAAGTAATTACATCTAAATTCCTAAAATTTATACAGGACTCTAAAATTAGAATCATTGTGTTATTTTTAAAAACAAAAATTAAGAATGATGGTGTTTGTGTTTTGACTTTTTGCACTTTTTTTATAAGACACAATTGAGTCCAACAATTGTATATGATTAATTAATATGATATGATTCTCTTACAAAAACCATTTAGGGCACTGGAGATTCAGTGTGCGTCCGCATTCAATATCCTATATTTCTATGTCAAGTCCCAGCTGAGTCCTTGATTTCGAAGTTGACTTGTAAGCCACATAATGAGTACATATTTATTTATTTTTAATTCTTAAAGTGACACCCAATAGATTTCAGAATCAAGATTAATCGATCTTCTCTTTTTAAATAATAAAAATAAAATATTATACAAATGTGTTCACACATATACACCAAAAAAAAAATCTAACAAAATAAATTCATCAATTCCATCAGTTTAAAAAGAAAAAACATGCAGCTTCCAAATCTATACATGTTAAATGCGATAATTTATCATGCCTAAAAAATGAAAAGTAAAATACTAACAACCAAAATCTAGTGGTTCAGGTGATTGACATTATAATATAAGATTATGAGTTCGATTTCTCCCACTTTAACTTTTCAATTATTTAAAAAAAGCAACCATTAAATTAACCAATAAATTTATTTTTATTTAATCGAGATTTAAATATTTAGAATTTAAATTATGGTATACACTAATACCTTAAATTAGTTATCAAAATTTTTTTGTCAATTTAATAGGCGTCAAATATAAGTGGTTGAGTAGAATAAAATTTGTAAATAAAAAAATATTTTGTGAAGAAAATGTGGATATGATTTGTAAAAAGTGCATGCTGAGATAATCAGACACCGTGAGTGGCTAAGTGAGGAAGCCATTTTCCTTTTGTTGGTAAAGTGGAGGTTAGGTCGGCTGTTGTTCTCATGTGTGTATGCCACTTTTCTATATAATTAAGCAATGAAGAAATGCTTCCTCAAAAAAAAAAAAAAATAAATAAATAAATAAATAAAAGAAATGCATGGACTATTGAGTGCAATCTCTACAGTTCAGTATCCAAATCACATCAACATTAATTTTGACCATATGTTTTTCATTGTAGACATTAATTTAAAATCAAATGTATGCATGCCTGCATGGACTCCAATCAAATCTCAGTAGAAGAACCATTAATTCTCTAATTCATAGTAGCATATATGGTACATACCCTGTTGAAATTTAATGAAATTCCATCAAGTTGGTGACATGGGATTTTATACTTCTGCCTCACCCATTTAATTTACTCTATTAATTTAGCAGATGTGCGTAGTTAATAATGCAACGGATAATTTTTAAAAATATTAGCAGATACAGTTAATTGTTGTCGATTACAATAGATAATTAATAAAAGTTTTAATACAAAAAAGTTATATATAAAATTTTTCTTCGAAACTCAAAAGAAAAAAAGTTACCAGTTGAAATTTTTTTGTGCATGTTAGTTGATTAAGTATGAAATCCTAAATTTAATCATCTGTAAAACTGTAATATTTGATATTTTTAAATTACAGAAAAACTAAATATAAAATTTTCCCTCGAAAGGGCTACCCAAAAGAGAAAAAAAAAAAAAGCTCTTCTTGGGTGCGGGATCAACTCCATTGAAACCTTAACTTACAATTGTTCCTTCCTTCACCTACAGATTTACCTGATGCTATACTTAATTAGAGGTTAATACAGCAAATATGTATTGATCAACTCCACTAATATCTTGACAATAGAACCAACCGTTAGGATCAACTGATAATGGTTGTTCACATTTAAATAACGTTTCAAATTCGAACTATAATGTACGCAGTTGCCTTAAATAATTGTTAAAATTTGAAAAAATTTTGATGCTTTTATAATTCTATTAAAATCGAACTGAACTAGTCACCAATATTATTGATTCAAATAAAAAAAAAACAAAATATTTGAAGTTTTTTTGTGTGATTGTTATTGCTTTGTTTAAAGAAACTATAGCATACATTTTCACTAATTTAATTGATTTCTGCTCATCAATCAGTAGTTGCTTCTCATTCAGCGTGCATGACGCAGACAGGACATGAAATCCGATCCTCTCTTTGCTCTCTCCTGGTTCTCTAAATGTATGTCAATTTGACACAACATGAAATGGAAGATTAATGTTATTCACCATACTATTCTTTTTTTATCGAAGCTCTCTCTCTGTTGACAAGACTACATAATCCATAGGAGGAAATGCTTTTGAATGAGGTCACTTTCTTTTATTTATTTATTTATTTTTTTTCTGATGATCATTGGGTAAGAAAAATAAATAACACAGAACTTTTCTGTTTTTTGGCTGAGGGATGCATCCATTAATGTGGGGAAAACTAGCTGAGGTTAATTTAATCTACACACCCATTTCTTTATTTACTCATGGATGTGAAGTGGAGCTAACCCTCTTCATTGTTATTATTATTTTTTTTTCATGTACTTCACCGACTTACAAAAGAAAAATATCGCCAGACATGTTAAGATTTGAACTCTAGAGCTTTTGCACTATTTGATAGACATCGTTAACCACCATGAACAACATTTTTTAGAGATTGATCGTTCAATTTCATAATTAGATCATAATCTCAAAACCATTATAATCCTAGTAAAGATATATAAATAAAGCTTAATATGCATGATTAAGAGGTAATTAATATGGAGGAAAAAGGTACACTAACTAATAAGGCATAATACATACATGATCCTCTGTATTTGTCACTTTTTATTAGTTTGATATCTTAATTTATAGTTTTGGCATTTTGACACATAAACTTGGCTAAAATGCACTAGTTTGTACTAATATGATGACATAATACATCTACCACTCCATGTACTTGTCACTTTTTGTCAATTTGACACATCTACTTATAGTTTTTAGTCAGTTAAATCCTTATGATGTGATACATGTTGATTCATTATTTTATGCCATGTGTGCTAACGAGAGTTTCAAAATTATATTTTAATCAAATTCAGGTGTCAAAATGATAAAACTATAACTTGAAATGTCAAACTAACAAAAAGTGAGAAATATAGAGAGTCATTTATGTATTACGCCAATTAACATTCAAGAAAACATATAACTAAACAAAAACATATATAAATTAGCACTAATCCATCAACAATAATCTCTATAGGTCTTTTTCTAAAGGTTGCTTTTTAGTTAGCACTAATCATAATTATTAAAGTGTTCGTGATCGAACGATTAATTTAAATAATAACAAATCATTGAGGCAAAAAACACTCAATTCATCAATAATATATATAACAAAAAGAAACATCTATCTTTTCACGTGAATCAACAACATGCACTATCAAGAACAAGAACACTTCAAGGAAAAAAAAAAGAGAAGAATGCCTGTCTTCTTCTACTACAAAAGCACAAGACTCGCAGTCTAAAGTGCAATAATATTTTTTTTTAGCTATTAGATAAATATAATGACCTTTTTATTTTAAATGATTGAAAATGAAAGATTTTAGTGGATCATACTAAAGCAAAGTAAAGGGTAAGTTTCAAAGCACTAAACAGGCTAATTGCAGGGAATTATATATCAGAATTTTTTGGATTATGTCAATTTTATGTAAAGCACATACATATGATGATTGAACGTAACAAAGGATCATAATAATTGAATGATATTACCATAATCCACGGCAAGGAACTTGGAGGTAATGGAGTCCTCTTTCTACAATAGAAAACTACATATATATAGCTTTTATCAATTGCTTTCAACCCAACAATCTGCCAAATTTGTGGTCAAGTTTTGATAAAAGTTTATGGCAATTGGCAAGCAACAACTAAACAAAATGTACTTGTTGAAACTTTATTTTTGCATGAACATAAGTTTTCCTAAAAAAATTTGGTATCCAATTGGAAGGTAGTTGTTGCTTATTAGAATAAGAGATTCTTAGCTTGATTTGGGATTATCCTGTTAATGTTGTTTTTGGGCAATGATTCTTCAATAATTTTGCCTTGTCTATGTGTTTTTAGTTTATTGGAGATGATTTTTTTCCCCCATAAAATTTGACAAAAGACAGATTTTCAAGTCTCATTCTCCCTTGTTCTGTCATACAATAAAATTGGAGCAAGAAAAGAAAAGGTAAGGAAATGGATTGGCATTTATTTTCGAATACTATTTGTTTCTTCACTTTTTCTTTTTTTTCCTTTTTTCTTTTGCTTTTTGCCTGTTTTGGAATTAAGAAGTTTACAAAAATTTGATTAGACAAATAAGAGGGCAAAATTTTAGTTTAAAAAAAATGATATGAAGAATAAAACTTAATTTTTTATATTTTTTTTCCTTGTGTGAAGTAATATTTACATGATATAAAGTATATTTTCTTAAAATGTTTTTTTCCTCTGGGAAAATCTACATTTTAAAAAAAATACTTTTAGAAAACAAAAGGTAAAAAGCCAAAAAAAACAAACCAAAAAAGAAAAAAGTTGAATCTTTTGGTCAAGTTTGAATCTTTGACGACCTATATCCTTCAAGTTGTAGCTTTTACTGCTAAGGACAGCATAAAACATCCTTTTTATATGTTCTGTTTTTCATTTCAATAGCTGTAGGAAGGGAAATGAAAAAATGAACAAATCAACAAATAATTCTTATCTTCTCTACAACAAAAGTAAGAAAAAAGACAGGCCGAAAAACAAAAAGAAGAGAAGATAAGCAACACCATCAAGCAATGGATTGTAAAATGTATCTTTAACTATTCTAGTCAATCATAGAACTTTTCCCATAATGTAAGAACTCTAATGAAATGGGTTCAATATAGCAACTCCACAACTTGATGAAACATCATCAAGTGGCATACATCATTCTACAATATGATAAGACATCTTCTTTCTCTCCCTCTGACTCAGATCAGATGTGCCACCTACAATGCACGAGTGGGCGGAGCCAGGAGTTTTCTAGTGGGGATCAAGCCAAAGAAAAGTTAAGCTTCTCTTTGTATTGATGTGGTAGTCACAGTAGCAAAATCATACACATGTTTGATCCTACCTTATCCGAAAAAGGGAAAAAAAGGAAAAGCAATGCCATATCATGTTCAACAAGGCTCAGCGATGTGTTCCTACCACACGCCACAAGCTTTAAGGCCTGTCCTGATCAATGAGAGAGACAAAGGAATCAAGGTAATTGTTCAGGAGAAGGCGAAGAACATGGTGTTTTTTGATGCAAATTTTCTAGTATAGGAACAATCCAAAGGTCATAGAATGACGCAGCAGAACAAAGTACAATAAGGTGTTTTGAAATTCCTTATTAAATATAATTTCTTCCCAGAAATTACTTGAACATAAATTGTGACAGGAATACCGACTTTATCCTTTTCAGTAGCATTCTGAAATTACGAGTAGCTAGAATTTCAATTACAATGCGTACTTAACGTGCCAAAGCAGCCGCTATCTTCTTTTGAATGTGTTCCACCCCAAGTCGAGGAGATAATCTTGGAAGAGTTTCCTGAGAGAGAATATGTAAGACGTCACCATAAGAATATCAGATGTATAGTGGACCACTAACTTCAATGCTTGTTCAGTAATGTTTTGCAGATGATCTTCCTGGTAATTAATGACAACTCTAGGTGACAAAATTAATTTTCAAAAACTCACAAATTTCAAGAAAGTATTATTAGCCACTACATGAATATTCTTAGTAGGTGGCCAAAAAGTTGATTTGATTGCTAAAATGATTTTAAAATTAAGTGAAATTATTGGGCTCGTGGGAAGAAAACTATATTTGTCAAATGGCACCTGAAACAGGATCAGGCATTCATGTGCACGAGTGAATGTCCCACGTATTGGAATAGCAAATATGGTGGTGCATATAAAAAATCCAACAAAAGAGAAGTTTATAAATGAAAAATAATCAGACAGGCCAGAAAAATAAAATTGTGCTGCGCCACTGCCACATAGGCAGCTGCGGAGGGATGAAATGCTACACATGGAGATGAGGATCACAGGCCTTTTTTCATAATTGTTAATTTGTTATGAATCCATGTGGATAGAACATTTTCAATGACGTCCAATTAAACAAAAGCTAACTTGGTCCAATATTTTTTTAATTGGCTGACCGCCAGATGACGTGTGAAGAAAACCAATCATTCAGTCAATAATGTTCCGGTTGGAGCAGCAAAATTAATAGAGCATTCTGCTGGTCAATCAACAAAATTTGGGGAACAACATGAATGATGCAGGGGTAGCAAATTGGCTGTCCAATACTGTCTTGCTTACAAACAGAACAACTGGCAAGCCTCACTAGTAGATTTTAGTACTCCAGAAAGTCCCATACTGATATCAGGATTCAATTGCATCCTATGACTCTTAAAAGGTAAAGTCCTGGTGAGTTTAGCAAGATCACACAGAAACTAACATCCATTTAATTAACATTTTTTATATGTCTAAACCACAATCATTAGTTTAGTTAATATAGCAAAGATTCTTCCAATTTGCATCTGAAGCTGGCAATTATTTCAAGCAGCTCGAACATAAGCTTAGACCTAGATGTAACCAGGCAGAAGCATGGCTACGATCACCAATACAGAGAGATCTCATGTGAATTCAGATACAAGGCCAATTTGCTTGCAACCTGACTTTTCTCAACTTCCAGCACCATAAAGCTCAAGCCCAAAAGATAAGGATTCTAAAATGTTCTCCAAAAATCAGCCTGTTTTACCACTATTACAGAACTTTATATCTTGCCACAAACCCTTAGGAACCCAAATATGACATAAGCCCAACCCATCATAGCAAACACTTATATTTTTTAAAACAATTTCACTAAAGCAACATAACTTGTATTTTATTCTTTTAAACGTACATCGCAAATTTAAAAATGAATTTTTTATCACTTTCGGAATGAGGAAAAGAAAACTCCAGAGTTCATTAGAAAACTAAAAAGACCCTGGTCCTTGTAACCAACCCAAAATGGGTGCATGAAACGCATCATAATCCTTGCACAGAAAACTAATAGTCAATTCATGCTTTATCAGCCCAAAGCTACTATCCAAAAAGCAGGAAAGGTAGGAATGGCAACGAATGGTTTATCCAATATACTAAGCACCATCCACAACCATAGTCCATTTCTTTAACACAGGCTTCATCAAGGCTGTCATTTCAATACCTGAAACAGGAAGGGTATCCTCAAATTCTCCAAGAAGGGATTACATACAACCATATTTCAACATCTTCATTTGTCCCACGCTGATGCAGATCTAATGTGCAAGAAATAGAGCATTCCCACTGAGCTCAGTAACAAGCAGGCAGAATTCATGACTTTTCCTCTCTAAATCTAGTGATTGAAGCCCTCCCAATGTCCATATATTTACTGAGGGCCGGGCCTTTACCTCCACAAGCAGATTATATAGAATAATGAGTTCAAAACAGTGCCTTGCTATTCAGTTACAACTAAACAATCTATGATTTCACTCTCACTCTAGTTATAGATAAAATGGTCAACAGAATTAATGCATTAGCTCTGCGAATCAAGTACTCTTAGGAGTTCAAAAGAGAACTTCATATAGAACCTAAATATCTTGGAGGTGATTAGAAAATTTACCGTGTCTAGGAAACAAAGCAGAAAAGAAAAGGGAGGACCGAGGGCTAAGGTTTCCAATTGTACCCTTCTACTTCAAGCTTTCAAACTGTAATGCAACTTCCACTAACCATCAACCTACCTAGAACCCATTGCACAGCACACATTTCAGCATTTCCTTCTTTCTTTCTTTTTCGTTTTCCAGAAAAGCTACAGCTAGCCAGCGCTTTTAGAAAGCAGTAAATTTTTACCATCCCAAAGCTGGATTTATGTTTTCCTTGGGGGCTGTAAATGCAGGTTGCAAAAAAACTAACCAGCCCCAAGCCAGCCTTAGTGAATCAAGAATCATTTATAATAAACTATATAAGAAAATAAAGAAATATCAGGATGCCTAATATTAAGAGAGATCGATAACAAGATGGAAAAAATAAATGTAATTCATTCTAGTCCTCGTGACAATTATAAAACCTCAATGAGAGTTTTCCTAACAAAATTACTCAAAACTTTAATAGTGTGTTTGGATGCAAGCATTTGATTTGAAATCATAGAGTTCAAATATTAAATTTCAATATAAGGATTTCAAATAACATGTAGTTACATTTCATTTCAAATCCTTATTAAATGAGCAATTAAATTCATTGACGATTGTTTCAAATTCTCATGAATACAAATTAATGTAGTTCTCAAACAAGTGATTTAATTTAAATCCAAATCCATACTCAAATCTCTTTCATCCAAACATATCACAAAGGTATTTACGCTTCAGCGTAGCCCAACACGATAGGCTCCAAACTAGAGAATAGGCAAACTTTGGAACAAATGGTTATCTTCTTTTCCTTTGAGGATAAGGCAAAAAGAAGCAGTAGAATAAAGGAAATGGGAGGCAATGCAGAATTAGGAGCTCCTCAAACTCCGATCAACATTTGATCTATTATACACAAAACTCATTAGAAGTTGTGGAAACAATTAACCATGCATCTGTAAAATAAATCATAACTCTTGATCGATTTGTTCACTTCAATTATAAAGTTTGGCAATTAAAATTTCAATTTGCGAAGCATTGTACATAAGAACAAAATGCTGAAATAACCAATGCAATTACATAGTCATTTTATCATCATGTTAATGAAAAAAAAATTCAATGAAAAAAGTCCCAAGGCACATTAAAAGGAATTACTGCTATTATTAGTTACTTTATTAATTCAAACTTAAGAGCAAAGCTTTGAAATAAACACTAACCTCAGTGCCATCAGCAAGTACTTTAGCCAATACAGGTATCTCATACTGATAAGCTCTTTCCCACTCAGGATTGCTAGTAATATCCCTTACCTTAACAGGTTCACAACACAAAACTCGATTTTAGAGAACAGAAGCAAGCGACAAACGAAAAAGAAGGGAATGGGAAAGTTGGGTCACCTGCAAATCGACATCGTGAAGAGAATTAGGACCAGAGAGCAAGAAAACAGCTTGAAGCTTCTCTTTGAGGCCATCGCACAAACAGCATCCAGGCTTTGAGTAAAGAACCAAAGTTCTTGCCTTTGACGGAGAAGAAGAAGGAAGAGGTGGTGGAGAATAAGAAGCCGAAGGAGTGAAAACCCATTTGGGTCTTTGTCTTGTTAATAATGCTAGTGAGGATGTTGGCCTGGCTGCCACTGCAGCCATTGCTGCGAAGGCCATCGTGCTTCAAATCTTCTTCGCTAAAACAAAATCTTCAGAATTGCTTGCGAGTTTTAAGTCTCTTTTACTGGGCTTTTGGTCTTCCATGATCCGGCCCATTAAGCATATTTAACTGATTTTGATTTGAATTTGGATTTGCCATAGAAAAAGAAAAAATATATGAACAAAATTTTGGGAGATTTTTACTTAGGATAATCTTATTATATCATACAGTTAAATTCATGACTTTTTTTTTTTGAAAAGTAAATTCATGACATTTAAACATCACATTTGATCAATTAAAATGAAATATTTCTTAAGAGATGTAGAGTTCGATTTCTGCCGTCGTCAATTTAAAATGAAGTACTCTCCTATTTATGCAGTTGATGGAAATCAAAATTTTTTTGACGAAATGATATATATATATAGCAAAAAAAATTATATGCATTTGCAATTGAATTCTTATTGAAACTCACTTGTAATTTGTAAGATTTTATTTTTCAAATTGAATTATTGTATAGCAAGTTTCACTTATAAAATGAATTACTGGCCTATCATTTTTTTAGGGTAAATTGATTGAATAATTGTCTCAAATACAGTGCCAGTAAACAATTCAGCGCAAGGGCATTGGTGAATACCTTGAAAAGTCGAAGAACGAAAAGGTGAAATAGCAAATTTTGATCTTTCTAGTTTATGGAAATCGTTGCGTTCAAACAATTCTCAGAGCTATAGGGATTGTTTTCTTGAACAAATGTCAACATTCTAAGTCCTTTATCCCTTTCTTGAACAAATGTCAGCATTCTAAGTACTTCCCTTTCCGACCAGCACGATGGAATTGAATTATATGTTACAACCATTAAAGACACAGTTTTCCATCAATGAAAAATAGGGGTGTCTAGATGAGCTTTTTCTTTTGGAAGTAGCGCTTCAAGTGCCACAGCTGCAAACCTGAAGCTACAATGCACACACCGAGCGACATGATGCTGAACCAGGCTACTCTGGCATTAGTTTTCTCGCTCACTTCCCTCATCTCTGCTTCCCTGAAAATTGGAAATGATTACAGAACAAAGGACGTTCACTGTAAATTTAACTGTTTAGCAACATATTTTCAGTATAAGATATCAGTATAAGCAAGTTTTAGGGTTTAAAGTTCTACGGTTCATATTTACATAACCCAACCCACTTCCCTAAGCTCATTTACTGCCACTAAATTTGTCTACAGATTTCCGCAACTCCTACTTCAAAAACCAAAATAAAAAAGATCAGCTTTGTTCCACATAAATCAATCCCGATACAGAATTACAGATGCATCAACCATTAAACCAGAAACAAAGCTTTTTTTTTAATGCTTCTACACCATAGTTACCAAGTCCTTTCCACGGAGTTTAAAAAAACACAAAGCAAAATCTGCTATATAATAAAAGTGGGTGGGGGAGAAGGATTGTACCTATCCTTGAGATAGATCAGATTATTGTGAATGGCTTGGACTGCTCCTTCAAGTCTCTTTAGATCAAGTTCAACACCCTACGTTATGCATGAAAAATAAAAAATTCCATCCAAGATTCAAAGATAAGTAAAGCATCTAAAGCAACAGATTACTGAAGGCGCAGGCATGCAGCACTAAAGAACTTGCCTCAATCTTTTCTTTCTTCGCCACTGAATCCCAGTCCTTAGCTGCAATTCCAGTTTTCCAGTCTAGGCTCAAAGTTGTGGTTCCAGCTTGTTGCTGATTGTTATCCAGCCAGAAGCATGCCAAGTAGTTACCAGCCTCTGAGGTTGTAAATGCAAACTGACCGTGAGTCACATTTTCATTGTGGTGAAGATTGTTCCCATATGGAGATGTTACCTAATATAAAAGAAATGAAGTCCATAAGTTACGCATGAAACTGTTCCATCTGTAACTGTTCTTGTTGCAATGCTTGCTTTCTTTACAATATCAGGAAAACAAGAAATAGATTCTTGTCATGGAACATTATCCATGGAACACCAAGAGCTTTAGGTATAAATTTGTCATAGATTCTTCTCATGGAACATTATCCATGGAACACCAAGACCAGTAACTTTTTTTTTTGAAAGAAAGACACTTGTATTAATCTGAAATCAAATCAATAGCTAAACAATCCTCCAACAAAGAGGGAGGTTGAACTAAAACAATAGAACAAGCAGCTTTCGCTAACCGATGGACATGCTCATAGACCAGTAACTTTAGGAACCAAGTTTTGTTACTTTCTATAATTCTTTCTTACAATTGAGATTGGTGCCTCTAGTGGAACAACTGAACAAGTTCAGTGAATCACTATTAGCAACAATAGAATCAAGCTCTAATAGCTTCTAAATGGCACAGATTGGGTCCTATAACAGTCACATATGTAATAGTTATTTAAAAAATATGATTTTGCAGTTTAGGTAACCAGCACATAACATGTAGAGACAAATTCAAAATTGATGTTTACATGCTTTCTTGAGGGAACCTAAGAGATTGATCACTTGTGAACCAATCGTATTTCACAAAATCTTCACATGCCTATCTCAAATTCAACAACCCGAATACAATACATGATCAAGAATAGGCTATGAAATCAAAGAAAATGTGACACAATGCTTGTTTCACAGGCCACATTGCAATCCACTAATAGTATAAAGTGTCCAACCTAATACTTTTAGTCCTAATTTAAATCACTTGTAATTATTTGAACAAAAATAAGGAAACTATTAACTGATTCGTTATTGATGCTAAACCACGCAATTATCCTTTCACGTAATTTCTTTAAATTAAGCGGCGTATTCAAAACAGTTAGGAAGTTTATAGCAGGCATGACAAGGTACTATTGTTTAATCTAAGAGGTAAGGAAACTATTGCAATTACAACCACAGGTTGAAAAATGAAACAAACCCATTTCCATCAGACAACACAGGCACCCATTCTTAAATCCCTCAGCATCCTTTGAGTTGAATCGTTCATCAGTATCGTGCTAAACCTCCTTACAATCAAGCGATGATAGGATACAAGCTTTAGCTTTTGATTAAGAAACTATCCAATAAAAATTAACCCTTATAACAATTTAAGCAATTGAAAGTTACTCTTGACTTAAATTTAAGCAATTTCACATAAAAATAAAAAGAGGGCACTCATCCAATGGCACACAGTGACGCAAAGATTCAAACTTTAAACTCTTCGATTCCAGCAGATACTAGAAAACTGTAAGAAATCGAAAACCCAGTAATTTCTGGCCATATTCAATTGGAATCGTACAAAGTTGAGCTTAAAAGAAGAAGAACTGATAAAATTTATCCAATAAATTGATCTATACGGATTATTAAATTTCAGAAAAAATAAATTAAATTAAAAGTAAACATACCCGAGCAGAGATTGTAGGGGTGTGTTGAGGTTGATCTTCATTGATAATATAGTAATCAGCCAAAACAACAACGTTGTTATGGATCTCCTCAGAAACACACTTGGTTCCTGAACTTGGAATCGTCAACCAAATAGCTTCTGCAACGTGTATTACATTGAACGACGACAAACACAGCACAATTAGCGACAAAACCGCTACTACAGATCGCGAGTTACAGTTCTGCGCCATGAAGAACATCTTCGTACAAGGTTAGATCTCCTGAACTGTTTTCGAAACAGAAGAGGATTCTTCCTTCCTCTTTTTTTTTTTTTTTTTTTTAAGTCTTCTGCTAGAGCTCCTAAATGGCGGTTAAAATGCTGGGTAAATGGGAAAGGTTGGCGCGTGGAATACGGACATTGATTTGGCGGTAGGTGACGAAGTTTTGACAAGTTGTCCAATAGCGTCTTGGCTTGTCTATCCAAGTAGGACAATGTCGGTGATCGCAAAGTTATTACCCACGCGCATGTTGCACGCGTTGTAGGCGATAATGCATAAAAAAAAAAATCTTATAAAATTGGTGCGTGCATCCCATGAATTTGGTAAATTTTATTAATTTGTATTATTAACTTATAAGTTGAAGATTTTACCATATTAACTAATTAAAAATATAATATAAAAATATCTTTTAACAAGTTAAATATATGAATAATTTTTTATTTATAAAAATGTTATTTTGACATTTTAAATATTATTAAAAGTATTAATAAATTCTATTTTTAACAAAATAAAGTATTTAAGTTATCAATTTATAAATTAAGAAAATAAACCGAGAAAATGTGTCAAGTTTAAAAAAATGTCAATATATAATAAAGACTCTCCATCTCTTTTTTCACTAGATTTTTTTTATCTAATATTTTCAGTTTGCCTACTTCCGATTATCTCTTTAAGTTGGTAGTGGTTCCTCATTATTCTTTTTTATTCTTATTTATTTTTTAATTTCTTTATATCAAATAAATACATATCTACAATTTATTTTTTATTTAAATATTTGAATTTTTATTCATAGAGTTCTTGATCCCTTTATGAGATTTTAGTTGTTATCATTTGTCGAGATTATGTTTCTTTTCATTGAAATTTTTGTTGATATTTTTTCAATCACACTCAATTAAAAACTATAAAATCAATTTATGACTAATTAATACTATAGAGTGGAACATAAACATTGTTAAACAAATAGCCAAGGTGCAAATTAAAATAGTTATGTCAATTCAATTAAAAAATAATAACAAACAATTTCACATTTTAAATGAGACTCTGTTTCAATGCTATTTAATTGACTTTATTATATTATTCACCCTTAATGTTTATCCTGAGGAGCACATATAACCTTTATGTTTTTTTTGGATCATTTAAGCACAAAATTAGGTTTTTTCTATAATTTTAGCCCCTCAGATAACGTTTCAAGCAAACAGAATTGACGTTGTTTATATAATGCTTGCGTGGATGTCAAATGGTCAAAATAGCCACAATATATTACTCCACCCTTTTTTCTTGTACGATAGTAACAAAAGTTGCAGACAAAAGATTACTCTTTGAACAAGAGTGAAAGGCAATAAAGAAAATACCTTTCAATAAAATTTAGAAGGAAAGAAACCAAATATCATGTGCAACGTTAGTTAGCCTTTACAGAAGAGCATTTTTAGTGGCTATCAAATGCCATTCAACAACCAGTCGTCATCATCTTCTTCATCATTATCATTATCATCATGTGGGTCTTCTTCATCTTGCTCAACTAATGCAGCAAATGGCTCTTATAGGCTACCATTTCTAAAAAGAAGCAACAATGTAGAGTCAGAAGTTGAGAATCTAATTAAAGGAGCAATAGCACATTGCAAGCAATCTCAGTAGCTTTTTTGCACAAGAAGGACTACAACTGAAATTGGGTTACTCACTTTCAGCTTCCAAGCTCGCTATTTTAAGTCCATCTTCAGTTTATGTTGCATTTCTTAATTAAGAAACACGAACAATGAAGTAGCTTTCTTGAGTTTCTTGTTTCTAGATAATTTTTAAATTGAAACAACAGTAAGTTCAAGAATCACGGTTCGAGAAAATTTTTTTTTTTTTAATTGGAGCTCAAATTTTGAATCAAAATCAATAGAGAAGCAGATACACAGTTGTAGACGGCGGGGTTTAGCGCGCGCCCAAGTTTGTTGCAACCGCGACACTGTTTGAGTTCAGGGCTCTAAGGAACACACAAACCATTGTCACAAAGACATGGCGTGGAGATGAGGAGTCGCCACCCAGGGTAATAACTGGGACAAATTGAAAGTGGTGGTAACTCGATTCTCTAATACAAGCTAGCACCACAACCAGGA
>CATIWM010671153.1:0-10063 GCA_949671775.1 Mallotus repandus
GTGGTGGTGATGTGGAGGTAGAGGTGGTAAGGTGGATGTGGGGGTGGTGGTGGTGGTGAGGTGGAGGTGGGGGTGGTGGTGGTGGTGGTTGTGAGGTGGAGGTGGAGGTGGTAGTGGTGGTGGTGGTAACGGTGGTTAAGAAGGTTGTAGTCAATGTTAAAAGAAAAATTTAGAAAACATCTTTTATTAGTTTTCTAAAGTTTTTTATAATTTGAAAATTTTGAAAAATAGTTTTCTAAAATTAGAAAATATCATGACTAAACAATAATTTCTATTTTTCTGTTTTCTTAGAAAAGTTTTATGAAAAACAGACCTTATTTTTTAAGACTAAACAGACCCTAAAAAAATAATACATTTTCTGGAATGAAATTCTTTCAAAGGCTCAGAAAAAAAAAAAAAAGACGGGAACGTGCACCTTTTGCAGGATGAAGGTGGACAAGGATGGAGAATTTTCAAAGGATATGAGATCTTTTGAGAGGGAAAAAGCCCGCTTGATCCTAAAGATTAGTTATTTAAGTAATTTTTTTTATATATTTAATCAACATGTGTAACACATGCGCCATTCCATGTCAGAAAACGAATTAAAATGATACAATAATTGCAAATTTTGAGTAAAAATATCAAAAAAAGTCATTTTGGGTCAAATTAAATTTTCGCGAAAAGTTTGAGGGCTAAATCAAATTTTATTCTTTTTTTAAATTTGTTGAATTATTTAAAATTAAAACAATTCTTATTAATAAAGTATGTTTGATTTAAATGAATTTGAAATTTCATTTGAAAATGAATTCTTTGGTATATAAAAATTCATTTGAAAATAAATTTTTATATATAATTTGATATTATTTTTTTCTAATTATGTAATTATATAAAAAGTATATAGTAATGTACAATAATTTATTTTTTAACTTTATTTATTAGTAAAATTATAAATAGAAACTATTTGAAGATTAATATTAAAATGAATATAAACTATTTAAAAATTAATATTAAAATGTAAACCTTGTTAATATAATTTTTTAAGAAAATATTATAGATAGAAATATTATAATTATTTAATTGCCAACTATAATTTAAAATAATATTAATTTTATTATAAATTTCAAAAACTTAATTATATGGATTTAATTTAAAAATAAGCTAGTTGTTATTAATTGTCTTTAATAAAGGTAATAGAGTACAAATATAAAATAAATTTAAATAAGAAAAAACTTTAAAATGGAACTCATAAAATCCGTAGTTGTTTTGAGTAAAAACAGCTAGCAACTACTGATTTAAGAATCTCATCAAACACTTAAAATGTAGTTAATTGAGAAAAACATTTATCAGTTACCCAGATAAATTAATCCAAACACCACTTAATCTCAATTAATCAAAAATTTTTATATCTTAAAAAAACTTCTGTCACTGGCAAGAAACAAATCTTCACATATTAATTCATTGTTTTTAGCATTGTACACAAAAAAGTTATAGAAAGAAAAATTGAAGCTCAATCTCCGATCACTCATAGTATCTAATGCTGAACAGTATTAACTCATTTAACATTTTAATTTTTAAAAAATTATTAAAATTGGTAATAATAGTGATAATAACAAGGAAAGGAACCAGGCATGGTCTTGAGGGGTCTTGCCCCTTCTTTCTTTTAAAAGGATAATGCATGACATATTTTTTTAAAAAGAATCCACTAAAAATATGAAAGGTGTTGATGACGTTATTATTTGTGACATCTATAATGATGTCCCAGGTTACAACAATAATAATTTTATACTTTTTATTTTTTTAATTTTATTTATTTTTTAAATTTATAATTTAAATTGTACACAAATGAATTCGTTGTACAAAAATTTTAATATTCATAATTTATAATTTTTTTTAATAATCTAATAAAAAGTTTTAAATTAAAAATAAAATAATCATTGTGTCGTAATCCGTGATACATTATAACATTGGTGGCCGCAAAACAAATCTATATCCAAATATGAAATGTATGTAGAACTCACATTAACATCTAAGAAGAATGCGGATATGTTAAAAATTGCACGATCATGATTAGGCAGAAAAAGCACTTTTTTTTTTAAAGAAAGGATAGTTTATTAAGGCCTCAAATCGAAGGTAAGAGCATTACAAATAAAGTCTGGGGGAGCATCCTCTCAGAAATGAGCATCAGACATAGAATAAGAAGCTCTCGCTAACATGTGAGCTACACTATTCGCTGACCTCCTAATGAACATACAACCATTCTGCCCGCGTAAAATCCACCCGAACCCCAGCAACTGCTCCTCCATGAAAATAGCACCATCAATATTGCACTTAAACCACCCCTCTCTTGGTCTGGACCAACAAACATTATCATCTCCATGAACTATGCTAGCACCATCATTTGTATGGTGCTGCACAGCTTTCCATTGAAACAAAAAACTCCCAACACTGTTAAGTAAATTAATCACCGTTTGACGACGCTTATTCCAAATAATCTCATTGCGATTCCTCCATAATCCCCAAGCTATCATACATACCTGTTGTAACAACTCAACATCATGATGGTTAGCCACAAACAATAGCCAATCCCAGAAGGTATAAATAGCATTTCCTGAAAAACCAGCAACAGACCGTAGCCAACACTCTTTAGCAAAGTGGCATTGGAACAGAATATGGTTAATCGATTCTGCTTCCTGGCCGCAAACAGGATAAGTAGCATCAACGTCCACTCGCTTACTGATTAACAAATCCTTGGTAGGAAGACACATGGAACAAGCACGCCACAAGAAATTTTTCACTTTAGGGGGGATTTTTAGTCTCCATAAACACTGCCATAAATCCTACTCTTGACCCAAATTTTAAATATGAGAAGTGAGAAATTTGTACGCACTCTTTACTGAATACTCCCCACAAGCTTCCATAGACCAGAACATCTTATGTTGCGGGAGTCTGGCGCTGAGAGAATACACCGAATTAGATTTCTGTCCGTACTATTAAACAGATCCTCCAACACATTGTCATCCCATTTTACCTCGACAATTCTCATAACATTATTAACAGTAGCTCTATCTATGCCCGGGCTAATGTTGGAAGTAATTCTCGGATTATTGGCATATGGAAGCCACATATCAGTCCACACCTGAATATTACAACTGTGACACTTGTTAAGGATGTCATATATACATTGTATGCATGTGACTAATAAATTATATATCATAAATGTTCAATTTTAGTACGTGAGTCAATATATGTAGCAAGATTTTTTTTAAATAATACATATAAAGAAAAAAGGCTCACAGCATTAAGCAGTTCACATCTTTCCTTATATTATTCGTATAAAATACACTAGCCTAAATGCAAAATATGAAAATATACTAAGCATGCTACATTCTAGAATAAAACTGAGAACGACCTCCTGCTGACCCACCTGACAAAATGCTAGTGCAATTGATGCATTTGTTTCTTCAAGACAGACTACAATTTTTTCTAGTCCTAAAAAATAATGCAGAGGTATGAGCCTGCAACTCAGTAAATAAATAACATAATATTCTATAAAAAAAATAACATACTCAAGCATGTAATATTATCAAGTATCAATCCATTCAATATTTAACTATGCATTTATAAAATGTATATAGTCATAGTAACATAATATTTTATTTTGGACAACAATGAACTTATGAATTATATAAAAAAAATTACAACTTTTTTTCAATAATTCATGGATCCTTATACACATACAGCGCACCATGATCTTGTATAAAATTTTTCTTTAGCCTTGTTACGGCATTTCAAGGGGATTCTATAACACACACAGCATTGCCATAATCATAATGTTTTCTTTTGGACAGTAATGTACTTGTGAATTACATGTAATTCATTTTTTTTATAATTCATGGATCTCCATACGCACACAGTCTTGCCTTAATCTTTTGCCAACTATTTTTCTTTTTTTTAAGTCGTATTACATCATATAAAGGAAATTCATATCACACACAATCTGACCTCATTCACAAGTAGCATTGCGTCCTTATATTCATCCAATCATCTTCTTATATTTTTATATACATCGAGAATTCACCACACTGTCACAACACTTTATTCAACTCATCATAAACTAAATACATCACATATCACTCCATAATGTAAATTAATATCTCCCCCATAATATATAAGAAAATAATAATATACCAAAATATATCGAAATGTACTATATTTCAACATGGCAGAATTGATAGTGCAAATTCAAAAAATACACCAAAAATTTCATGTTGTGAATATCAAAGTCATACTCTCCATATCAATATAATTATAAGTTTAGATTTATTTGAAAATGATTTCACATTAATTGGATATTTATCCAAAGAGAAATATCAAAAACATTCCACCATGGTCAAGCTGTCAACAAAATTAAGCAACAAAAAGTATGGTCCAAATTGGCCATTAAGACAACAAATTCGAGCTTTCTCTATTTCTATAAATTTTGTAAAAAAACTTCTCCAAGTTTTTATAGGATCAAAAGTCACAAAATTTGGAGTTATAAAACTCAAAATATATCTTCAATAAGTATTCTATTCTTACCCAAAATAGGACACCCGAATTCAACAACCATCATTCATATGTATAATCTCATTCATATATATAAGCTCATCTCAAAAACAATCAATCACCAAAACAATAATAAAATTTAGCATCTATAAATTCTAACACTCATATTTTCTTTAATAAATCAACTTAACAATAAATTTATAATTACTTATTTTAGGTGTTATATTCACATAGAACATTAAGTTATTCACTTACCTTTATTGCTCCCTTCCATTTATTTGTATTTACTTGTATGTCAGCCTCATTTCCATTTGGTTTAGCTGAAATAGATCATAATTCATTTTTTTTTAAACACCCAAAAATAATAAAAATTCATCTAGTATGATAACATCACTAAACTAACTAAACATATGAAGCTGCCAACTATGACAGATTTAATAAGGTGACTTTAAAAATTCACCAATAATTCTATATAATGAATCTCCAAATAAAACTTTCCAGATAATTAACCATGTGTATCTGGAGTAATTTAAAATTGATTTCGCTTCAATTTGAGGTGTATAGAGGAAGAAACTTAAGAAATAATCCACCATACTCAAACCATCATTGGAAACTGAGCAATAAAATGTTCAGCCCCAAATGACCATCGAAACAACAGAATTAGGTTTTTTCTATTTCTGTAAGTTTCATAGTAGACATCTTATTCTTTTTATATCATCAAAGAACACTTAATTTTAAGCTTCCTTGCTCAAAATATGATTAAAACAATAATACTTAAAAATCAGATCCTAAAAGCCCGAATTCTGCAACTTCTAAACCTTAACTTAATTCAACAAAAATATTAAAATTACTTACCAAATAAACATCTAAAGCCGTTGAAGATGAAAATTGTAGTCTGGAATGAATTTCTAATCTTCAGTTTACTTAGAAAATTCAATTATCCATTTTTTTTTTTTTAAGAAGAAGATGACGATGATGAAGAAGAAAGACTCTTCCTTGATACTTTCTTTCTTCCATAGGCTTATCTTTTTTTTTTTCAATCAATCAAAGGGTGCCACATACTCATTCTAGCATCTTCTCTTTCTTTTTTTTATAATAATAATAATAATAACAACTAAACCAATTTAAACCCCTTTATATTTTTACCATTAACCAATTTAAATCCTTAACTTTCTAATTCTTATAATAGATTTAATTGAAACATTTATAATTTTTTCCTATTTAATATTGAAATTAATACCACATATATCTTATGCATTTCTCATGTCTTAAAAGACAATTATCTATTTCAATTGAGTCAATATCATCCTAAACTTTTTAATTCTCACTCTTCACTTTATTTTTACTTCTAATCCTTTTTATTCTCAAAATTTCACTCATTTTGAGTGTCATCAAAATTCAAAAATTCTTGTTCTTTGACTGAGTACAAGTCATGGCTAGACCCAGTATATTAGTCTAGCTATATATATTAGTTTATACTTAAATTCAATTAATAAGGATAATGAATGTAAATATATCTGTAATTAGGGTACGGATGTTACAACAACCATTCCCTGCTCTCCATCTAACACCTTCCTTCACAAGAGCTTGAGAAGCCAAGATACTACGCCAAATGAAGCTAGGCTTCAATTTGGCTTCCAAAAAACTAGAAGTAGGAAAATACCTGGCCTTGTGAAAACGAGTCACTAATGCATTTTTTTCAATCATTAACCGCCACCCATTCTTCCCAAGCATCGCTAAGTTAAATTCATGGATTTTTCTAAACCCCAACCCACCTTATTCTTGGACACACATAATCGGTCCCATCTCATCCAGTGGATACCTCTCTGTTCTCGACCACCTCTGCCCCACCAAAACGAGTTAAGCATCCGCTCCAACTCAGCACAAAGCTCTAACGGGAGGAGAAAAACACTCATAGCAAAGGTGGGCAAAGCTTGACCCACTGTTTTTACCAGAATTTCCTTACCCGCTTTGGACAAAAATCTCTTCTTCCATCCTTATAACCGCGACCAAAGCTTGTCTTTAATAAAAGAGAACACTTGTTGCTTGTTGCGCCCCACAATGGACGGCAGTCCCAAATAATTACCATGGTCATTGGTAGCCGCCACACCCAACACTGAACAGACACAGCGTTTATCACCATCCTGCGTATTTGCACTAAAAGAAATGGTTGCCCACACCCAACACTGAACAGACAGAGCGTTTATCACCATCCTGCGTATTTGCACTAAAAGAAATGGTTGCCCAGAGGCCTTCGCATAGATTTGTAAGCAATCCTTAATACGCTCACTTTCATCACTATGTGACTTAAAGAACATGAAGCAATCATCAGCAAAAAATAAATGCGAGATAATAGGAGCTCCTCTCGCTATTTTAACCCCGTGAATCCAACTTCTCCTCTCAAATTCCTGAAGCAAAGACGAAAGACCTTGGGCACAAATTATGAAAAGATACGGAGATAATGGATCTCCTTGTCGCAAACCCCGTTGCGGAACAATATGCCCAATTTCTCTTCCATTGCTAATAATGGAATACCTCACAGACGTAATGCACATCATCACTCATTCGACACATCTACGAGGAAAACCCAGCCGCATCATCATATTCTTCACAAATCCCACTCTACACGGTCATAGGCTTTGCTCATATCCACTTTAAGAGCAGCACAACCTTCTTTCCCCTGCTTCTTTCTATTAAGATAATGGACAACCTCATAGGCTATCATAATATTATCTGTAATCAGGCGCCCAGGGACAAAGGCACTTTAATTTTCAGCAATCACATCCGAGAGAACTAATTTCATTCTATTGGCCACCATCTTAGACACAGTCTTGTAAATCACATTGCACAGGGATATCGACCGAAGATCAGTCACACGCTGAGGACTTTTCTTCTTAGGAATTAACACAATAGAGGTACTATTCATCTCCACGGGCAGAGCCATATCATGCAGGTAATGAAGACAAGCTGCCGTCACATCCATACTAACCACATTCCAAAATTTTTGGAAAAAAGATGGGCTCATCCCATCAGGGCCTGGGGACTTGTCCGGAAACATGGAAAAAATAGCCTCCTTAACATCCTGAGGACCGAAGTCAGCCTCGAGCACAACACTATGATCTGCTTTCAAATTTGGTTTAACATACTGTAAAATACTGCTCCCATCACTACCTCGAGACTGGAACAAATCTTGAAAATAATTGCCAATAATAGTACTCAATCCCGAATCCCAGCCACACCAATTACCCGTCTCATCCTTTAATTGAGAAAATGAATTGCGCTTTCTGCGAGCAGAGGCAGCATTATGAAAATATCTGGTGTTACTATCTCCATCGCGAAGCCAATGCTGCTTGGCCCTCTGACGCCAGTAGTCCTCTTGCTAGGCGAGAATATGGCTATACTCCGACTTTATTTGCCCATATTTACAAACAGATTCTGAGTCCCTCATCCGCCTTAAACTGGCCATCTCATCTCTGCATTTTTTGAGACGCATTTTAAAGTCCCGAGTGATACTTCCCCCCCATCTAGCCAACGCATCACCACAAGCAGCAATTTTATCCTCTAATAACTCACTCAAATTACTGTTCAAACTACTACAAACCACCTCCTGAATACCACTTTCCCGCAACCAAGCGTTTTCGAAACGGAAATGTTTTGTGTTTGTACAGCTAGTTAAACTCAAAAAATCAACAAGAATAGGAGAGTGATCAGACACCGACGCCTCCAGATTGCGAACTATTACATTACGAAAGATAAGACACCACTGATCGTTAGCGAGAGCGCGATCCAATCTTTCTTCCACCCAATCATCAAACCCGCGCCGTCTTTCCCAGGTAAAGGGATACCCTTCCATACCCAAATCTCGGAGACCACTATATTCAACTGCTGATCTAAAGCCCAAAATGAGCCAGCTTGGTTGAGCAGTCGGACCCTTCTTCTCAGACGAGTTTAAAATATCATTGAAATCCCCAACAACGCACCAAGGAAGAGAAGATTTAGAGCTTAGACTACGAAGCAGATTCCAACTCTCCCTACGCCTCCCTCTATCCGCAATACCGTAAAAACCTGTTAACCTCCATTTAGACATATTAGGAGGAGAAACAACAACATCAATGTGAAATTGAGAAAAACTAATAAGAGAGGCAGAATCCTTATCTTCCATAACAAAGCAATTCCCCCACTACGCCCAAGACTATTAACCACAAAGCTTCCTTCAAAGCCTAACAGATCCCTAACCCGTTCCACTATATCTCTTTGGACCATAGTTTCAATAAGGAAGATGAACTTAGGTCTCCTCATATGGACTAAGTCCTTCAATGCTTGAACTGTTCATGGGCCAGCAAGCCCATGACAGTTCCAACTGAGAGTAGTCATAATGCTCGGTGGGCCTGTTCTCCAGAGCCCACCTCCATCAAGGTTCTTAGCACCAGGCTTAAATCACATTGCTCAGAAATAAGCTCATCCATTTGAACATGTTCACTGACACCCACCTCATCCATACGTCTTCTCTTTATATCTAGTATAGTAACGCCCTCAGAATCATTATTCTGAAATATTTCCTGCACTAAACCCGCAACATTCTTTCCTTTCTCAACATCTCCTGTTTTGGAAATCCCCATGTCAACTTCTTTAGATAAAACATTCTCAACAATCCCTTCATTACCGCCCCCATTTAGAGTCACTTCTAAATTAGAGGAGCTATTAGCGGAAGTTGCCATAATCATTGCCAAACCATCGTCACCACTGTTTCCACCGCCTGTACCACCTTGCCCCGTCGTCATCTCCATTCTAAACCACTTTTCATTAACATCATGAATTCTCCGGCCAAATGATACATTTAACCATTTTCCATAAGGCATTTTCTCCTTTGGAATAGGATTATCAAACCACTTTTCACAGAATCTGTCTGTATGACCAATGATACCACAAAAGAAACAAAATTGTGGTAACCTCTCATATTGGAAGTTCAGCCATGTCCATTCTCCCCCTACCTTCTTAACCTTCATTCTTCTTTTCAATGGAACACGAACATCCATTTCTACTCTCAATCTCATATATGTACGCCACAGATCATCAAAATTCTTAGGATCCAATTTGATATAACTGCCCACATATACCCACTTCTCTTCCCACTCTTTCTGACATAAACCCAACTGGTAAGTCATGCACCTGCATCCAGACCTGTGTGAAATAATGGAACTTTGATAGGTTTCTCCTCATCATCAAGCTTTTTCACAAGTAGAAGCTGTTAATGGAATTTTCATGGGCCATCATCCACAACTCTATTCAAATCTAACTCATGGAAAAACTGAAATAGAAACAAATTAGTTTTCAACCCTCGCATATATATTCCTTTCACCGGCTTCCACAAG
The DNA here is from genome assembly GCA_949671775.1 of Mallotus repandus. Classification (NCBI taxonomy): domain Eukaryota; kingdom Viridiplantae; phylum Streptophyta; class Magnoliopsida; order Malpighiales; family Euphorbiaceae; genus Mallotus; species Mallotus repandus. The sequence continues at coordinate 9,897 of CATIWM010671153.1, forward strand.
TTACCATCATATTTCTCATTTGATGTGCGTATTATTTATTTTAGAGTTGAATTTTAATAAATTTTAAATAAAAATAATTTAATTTAAATAGTTTTTGGGTCTAATTAGGAGTTTATTTAGTAATTAGTATTTGATTAGGATTGTTATTATTATTTATTTATTTAGGA